>ML830006.1:6826-19807 GCA_009831015.1 Picea engelmannii | reverse complement strand
CTTAAGCGCGCACAACACGTTCTTATCCCGCGCATACGCGCGCACCTTACTGATGTGAAGTGTCTTTCAATTTTTGTATAGTTTCTTACCCTTCTGGAATGCTGTGAACAGTGCCATGAATGACTTCATTGCTGTTTTGATGACGTAGAGTTCTTGTCGCTGTGTGCAGATGATGTGGAGTTCTTGTCGCCATGTGCAGACGAAATTTCAGTGATAACACCCAACTGCCATGTAAGTCTTAGAAGTCCTTCAGACTTGTCCCACTCAGCGGAAATCATTACTTTCCGCCTTGGGAGAAGTTGACCCCGTAGATACTCAACTCATTACATTTGATCTCGACAATGGAGAACCTTGCCTTCCCACCTTGATCACTTTTCAAATCCCAATAAAAATATGGAACATCATAGTTCATCGGTGTATCATCGATGAAGGTGCATCTACATGCATTATGTCCAAATCTGTATGGAAGAAACTTGGTTCCCCCGAACTCATACCCTCTGCCATTACCTTACGAGCTTATGATGGATGACCATCATCTCCTGAAGGGCTCTTCCAAAATGTCCCCATAGAACTCGAGGGAAAGACTATCCTCATCAACATTGAAGTTATCAATGCCCCACTCAATTACAATATCATGTTTGGTCGTAGCTACATGTATGCTATGAACGCAGTTGCCTCTTCCGTCTTTCGAACAATGATGTTCCCCCACAATGGGAAGATTGTTACCATTGACCAAGTATCACATTACAAGCCTAACCCATCTACCAACATCGATAACATTCTTCCTCTCATCCACAGGAGTCATGACGCATACCCACTCGTCGAGATGGGTCCCAAAATTTTCAAGGATCCATCATTGTTAGGAACTTACCATGGAGCACCATAGCTCCTTCATCCTTCCAATCAAGTATGTGTCATATCATCTAACGGAACTAACATAGAGGATACCCTTCCTCGTAGGGAGGCTTCTCTCATATCTGACGTCCCGCTAGTCGCAGAACTTCCCCCTCACGAGCCTCCTGCGAACTCGTCAACCCCACCAGTCCATGATTTCACCTCCCCCCAAGGACATATCCCAGTTTGGGAGACAGTTCCCCAAGACATCACTCAAATCCCCTTGTTTTACCCTCCATCTGGCATCGAAGCTTTCCAGGTAGCCGCAACGCTTACCCTCCCTAATATGGTGTTAGCAATTCCAGTTTGGTATTTACATCCACCACAGATGGTCCCTTGACCATCCCTTCCCCCCCAAATGGAAGGAATCCCAATGACGATTCCCATACTTACTCCCACCATACCCTCTACACACCCACTCACTACCCCCCCTGCCACAGCTGGGGGCAAGAGAAAGTAGAAGGAGCCCACAACTCCACTTCCTCCGCGCATCCAACCTCCTTACACACTATGTGAGAAAGATGGACACCAAACCAACAACTGCCCATCTCTACCAAAGTTATGGAATTTGATTCCACTCAATCAAACTCCCCCAACACTCGCTACTATAGCCAGTACTGTCGCTACCAACCCCCCACTCAAGTAGTAAAGGGTTGCAAACCAAATTTGCTTGCACTATATGTTCAGAATATGGCCATTATATCCACAATTGCCTGGCACTGCCACACTTCCGGCATACATTAGCCGCAGTATGCCAAAGCTTCCAGAGAGAACCCAGTCCAACTATGTCATCCCCACCAACAATCACTGACATTCACTATGTCACAACTTCAGTCAACGAACTTATGAGATGCCCTTGCTCTCTATGTGAATCATTAGAACATTTTACATACCAGTGTCCTATAATCATTGAATACAGGCAACGCCAATTGACCCTACTTCACAGACCCACAGAGTTGATAGTTGACCTTACCTCACCACTAGAGGTTCTACATGTCATTTCCCTCGAACATGAGGCCCTTCCAATGCCTCTATGGTTCTTGGATGACTTATCTGAGGATTCACGCCCCAATCCCCCCAACTCTCCCGCTCATTTCCCTATAGAAAGTTTACACCCAACCACCATGGGCACTCCTCTATACTTCGACATTTGGTTTATGTCGAGCGAACCCTCGCAATTCCCTCACTTCGTTCCCCCTGCTTCTTCACCCACAGGGGGCTGCCACACGACAATCGTCATTGATATAACTCTTCATGACCCCTTGTATTCCCGCCAATTCCACTATGACGAGGAAATACTAGAAGAGTTAAATAACCCTAACTACCCATGGGATGCGCTACACCACCACACACTCTTCTTTCCATAGGAAGCATCCACGCCTCCTAACCAACACCCCACCTACGCGGTCGAAACCAAGGATTTTATCCCATCAGAGCCTATCGACTGGTTCAAAAACCCCATTCCTGCCCCTGATGCTTTTGAAGAAGGCAACATGGCCAACATTTCCCCCACCATTAAAATCGACATTTCCATAAAAAATGGTGTCGTCGAGGAAATCACCATTGGAGCTGCTTGCACTCCTTAAGAAATCACCGCCTATAAAGCCCTCTTCCAGGAATATCAAGATATTTTTGCCTGGTCATACATGAAAATGCCTGGCCTCGATCCCTCTATCGTCGAACATTGCATCGACACCTGGCCCGACATTACACCAGTTCGTCAAAAACAACAACCACTACACCCATCCAAAGTAGCGGCCATCAAATCCAAAATTGACAAAATACACGCTACCAAGTTCATCTACCCCATCACCTATACATCATGGGTTTCCAACCCTGTACCCATTAACGAAAAATAGGGCACTATTTGCGTCTGCATGGACTTTCGTGATCTCAATCATGCATGTCCCAAAGACAACTTTCCAACGCCTTTCATCGATCAAATTATCGACGACTGCGCAAGCCAAGAGGCTCTATCCTTCATGAACGGTTTCTCTGGTTATAATCAAATTCAAATTCACCCAGCTAATCAGTACAAAACCACATTCACTACCCCTTGGGGTACTTTTGCATATTGTGTCATGCCTTTTGGCTTAAAGAATGTTGGCACAACTTTCCAATGGGCTATGACATACTTTTTTCACAATCTGGCTCATATCATCCTCGCATACTTGGACGACCTCATAGCTCGATTCAAGAAACGCACCCAACATCTTGATGATTTACGAATCATCTTCCAACGGTGTCATCAGTACAACATCTACTTGAATCCTCTCAAGTGCATTTTCTGTGTCACCGTGGGTCGCCTCCTCGGATTCATCGTTTCTCAAAGCGGTATTATCGTGGACTCCCTCAAAGTCCAAGCTATCACTGAAATTCCACCTCCCCAGAATTTATGTCAACTTCAGAGCCTACAAGGCAAGGCTAACTTTCTACAATGATTTGTCCCAGACTACGCCATTCACGCACACAGTTTCCTTCGCTTACTACATCACAAAATCCCATTTCACTGGGATGAACATGCCCAATAGTCATTTGATGATCTTAAAATGGCGCTCTCCAATGCCCCTTTAATTAGTGCACCTGAGTACAATCGCGACTATATCCTCTACGTATCAGCATCAGTTGTTTCAGTAGCAGGAGTTCTCGTTCAGCTAGGTGATGACAATCGTGAGCATGTCATTTATTACGTTAGTAAAAACCTCTTAGGGCCACCCTTGAAGTATAAACACGAAGAGCAACTAGCCCTTGCAGTCGTCCTCGCCGTCCAGAAACTACGTCACTACATTCTGTTTCGCACAACTAAGGTTGTAGCAGATTCCAACCCTATGCAATACTTGCTCAGTCGTCGATAGATTAACGTCAAATTTGCTCGATGGATCATTATCCTTCAAGAGTACGATCTTGAATTCTCAACACCCAAGAGCAATAAATCCATCGTTCTCGTCGAACTTGTCACGACCCTCCCCTCTGACACTACCAGTGCCCCCATCAATACCGACCTTCCCGACGAACACCTCTTTTACATCACTTCGGATGATCCTTGGTACGACGACCTCCTCGTCTACCTCCAAACTCAAAAATTTGGTAACCACCTTTCACGAGATGATCGTCGTCGTATTCACTACCAGGCCCCCCACTACCTCCTCATTGGAGACATCTTATACCTGCGAGGGGTCGACACCATTCTTCGTCGATGCCTGACCATTGACGAAGCCGATAGAGTCTTGAACAACTGCCACAGCGGCGCATGTGGGGGCCATCTTTCGGAAATATCCACTGCTCAGAAAATTATCGAGCAGGTTACTTTTGGCCTACCTTGTTTCACGATTGCATTCACGTCATGAAACGATGCGAGAAGTGTCAGCTTTATGCCAACAAAGCCCGAGTACCACCTGCTCTTCTTCATCCAGTCATCACTGCAGGCCCTTTTTGTAAATGGGGCATCGACTTCATGACTTGTAATCCCCCCTCCAGTAATGGACACAAATACATTGTTGTCGCAGTCAATTACTTCACCAAATGGGCTGAAGCTATGCCCACCTTCAACAATACCACTGACACCGCAGCGCATTTTTTCTTTAACCATGTCATATCTCACTTTGGAGTACCACTCCAACTTGTTTCCAATCATGGGAAACACTTCAAGAATGAGATTTTTGTCGAAAACTTATCTCGGTTAGGATTCTCCCACGAGTTTGCATCACCATATTTCCCTCAGTCTAACAGACAGGTCGAAGCAGTTAACAAGGTCCTCAAGACCATGTTACAGTGCACGGTTAATAAACATAAGACTAGTTGGCATCATATGTTATTTTCTGTGCTATGGGCTTACCGTACGGCTATGAAAATAGCTACTGGTTTCACACCATTTCATCTAGTCCATGGGGTTGAGGCCACTCTTCCCATCGAGTACGAAATTCCCACCTTATGCACCATAATTGAGCTATTACCCAACACTTCTCCAATGGAGCAGTGCTTGCTAAACTTAGAGTCCCTGGATGAAGATCATCGATCTTCATTACAGAACAATGAGGCAGCTAAAAAATGATCAAAGGCTACCTTTGATCGACATGTCAACCTTTGCTCATTTCGCGAAGTCGACCTTGTCCTTGCTTACGATATTGCTCATGATACCTTTGGCCATGGAAAATTTGAGTCACTATGGCATGAGCCATACATTATCCAACATTGCCTCACCAAAGGAACATACATCCTAGCCTCTCCTGAAGGCCTCTCTCTCAAAGAACCCGTCAACGGGTTATATTTAAAGAAATTTTATGCTTAAACGTAGTCATTCTACTTTAGGTTATTTTTTTTATAGTGTTTTTAATCTTTTTTCCATCCCTCACGTCTAAACTATATTTGTGCTATTGATAGATGCTTCCTCCATCGGCCTACCACATCGGTTACGCTGACGGCACCAGCCGTTGGACTCAAAATCTCGCTTTGGTTGCTTAGGCTCTTTAAACCTGCTCCATTCGAGCGGCATATGTTTGGGTTCAGCGACCAACAACCAAGACGAATACACTACCATCATTGGCCTCCTGGCCGATGCCCAGCATCATTGTATTCATCACCTTAGCGTCTTTCTCGACTCTCAACTAGTCGTTCTCCAGCTCAATAATGTGTATCGCGTACGCAATCCTTGCCTCTTTCGCAAATACCTCCAGGTTAGACTTTTATCTCGACATTTTGATTCCATTACATTTACACATATTCCAAGACAATTGAATCAAATTACAGATAACCTAGCTAATATTGTGTTAGACTGGCATATATCACATCAAGCTACCTCTACACATACATAAACATATCAACAACCTGTCATAGCATCTATAGATTAGACATCATCAACACATTAACAAAACACATGTAAACACCACATAGATCTCAAAATGTATACTCATGTATATATAAACGGTCCACAATGCCATCCAAATGTTTACATACAAAAATACAAGTATCCACAGGCCAGTGAAGCACCTCGATACAAAATGGGCTCACCAGCCTATATACAAAAATACAACAAATACATAGAGCACCACTCAAGGTGCCTCTAGAGCACCACCTCCTGCCCCTCCCTCAGGCGGTGGTCCCCCACCCACTACTGGTCCCTCCTGCCCTAGAGGTAGTCATCCAGTCATCGTAGCACCTGCTACTGTTGCCCGTCGTACCACAGCCTACCATGGTGGTGGAATCCCCACACACTACTCCATGATGCCCTCATCCTAGATGCAAGACCACATGCCCTCAGACACACCCTATAACACCGCCTCCAGGCGACGACGTATGTCCTCAAAATCTACTCCGGCATCCGCCGGAGGAGCATGTGTTCGCCCGGCACTAGGGTCATCAAATTGACATCTCCTCGCTGCTCTCTTAGGATCAGTTGGTCTCACCATGATGTCCTCACGCCAACGTCTCTCTCCAACCCGCGGCCCTCCCCACGGAGTTCTCCCCGGCTCCTGATAAGCTGGTGCTCTCCGCAACTCCACCCTGCCCAAACGAGGTGCCACATCTGCACATACAAACAAACAACAGATAGTATCAGCATCTATATCATACATATATATCATGCTATCTCACAAAACATATATATCAAAATCATCAACATACCTCGACGGTCAAACACCTCCCCTGGAGGCAACACCATGTTCGGATCCTCCCGGATGTCAACCCCAGCATAGGGGAACTGCAATATCACTTGTGGCATCTGCCACCACACCTGCGCTACCTCAGCAGTAAAGAAGTGGCCACCCTCGCCACCACCGTGGCGAAGCAAAATAGTCAACCACCGCTTTAGTCGCAGCTCTCGCGCCCCTGGCGCACCCAATAAAATCTTAGGGCACAACATAGGCACCCTCTCCAAAAACCAGGCCACTAGGATGGACCCAAAGGAAAACTCTCCTGTATCCATGGATCGACAGTGGTCCAGCTGCCCTACCATCCTAGCATGCAGTGTAAGCCCCCAGGCAAAGTGCTCACCGGCCAACACCCTCTCCATCACACACAGCTGACCACCACTGATCCACTGCATCGCCAGAGACCCATAAACTCTCACAATCATCATTTTTATATAGCGATGTGCTAAGGCATCCATTGCCCAAATTCTCATGACAGTGCCTGACATAAAGTTCACCCCCAAATAGTACCTCCGACCAACTGTCACTAGCGACACATCCCTTGGTAACACCAGCTCTGTCGGTAGGGGCATTCCCTGAAACAGGAGCCCAGTCAAAAAGTATACATCCTCCACCGCATTGAAGGAAATCTGCTCTCCCCACACTATGAAACAATGAAAATTTGGATGCCACATTCGGATAAGGAACTGCAGGAGATACTCCTATGCCCATATCAATAGGCACTCAAAGAACTTCAGCAGCCCACAGGCTGCCAAAGTGACACGTACCCCCGGCTCCTCAATAGCCATGGTGTCTCTTAGCTGGGACCAATCCCGCTCTCGCCAACCAACCGACATCGTTCCCAATGATCGCCTACAACCAAATAAAACAGTCCTAAGTCAGCCAAATGGACCATAAACAACATTAAAAAGATAAGTTTTACACCCGTCAACCTTGCCTCCAAGGCGTGGCTGTTTAAACCCACAGGCGTGCACACGTGCACGCCTGTTCACTCCATAGGTGTGCACATATGCGTGCCTATTCACTACATAGGCGTGCACTCAGAAGGGCCTGTCCATCCTTCAGGTGCGCATGCGTGTGCGCCTGCTCAACTTACAGGTGCACTTTAAAGTGCGTCTATCCAATACACAGCTGCGCACACATGCGCAGCTGTGCAGCCAACAGGCGCACACATAGTGCACGCCCTTTTCCCCCTTACAGGCACCCCCATGTGCACCTATCTGGTGGGCAAGTGTGCACGTGTGTGCACCTAAATATGGATCACCCACGCACGTGGGGGCCCACACTCATAAAACCTCCTATACGGCCCTCCGTACAGCCACATACACCTTCTCATTTTGCTAGCTTTCCCAATGGACTCCCAGGTTATCTCTTCACGGTTCTATTTTTGACTGCACCTCCACAGTATCATGAACCCTCCATTTCATCCACAATCAGTTTGCCCATCTACAACTTTCCCTTCATTTCACCTATCTCATACAGAAACCCACCCACGGGGCCCCCACCCTCCACCAATTCTCTAAGAAAATCATGCCCTACCCAGGCCAACCATATCACATTGGGGCACATGTTTCTATATTTGTACACTTATCCCAAATTATTCTTTATTTATTGTACAAACGCCTTTGTTTCTAGTAGTTACATTACCTTTTTGTCGTCACCTTTGGTGACCCTCTTCCCTTTTTGGAAAACGCAACCCATGTCGCCCTTGGTTGGGGCACTCTTTATCATCTACCCTTATTGACATCGTCCATATCCTCTGAGTATCCCACATGCCACTTACCTCTGCCCTCTGAGTTTATTCACTTTGTCCTACCTCTAGCACAACTTCGCCCATGTCTTGTTGTCCCCCTGGCACTTGACCTCGTTGCACGGTTGCATCCACTTTTATCTCACATATACCCCAACCAAGGGCAGTCTTGAGTCTTCCTACATATTGACTTTTTCCATGTACCTCCTCCTATTCCTCACCTCACCTAGTAGATTTCATGAAGCCATTTGCTTCTAGGAGTCGCGTCCCCCTTTTTGTCGACATTAGCACAGTTTTCCAGAAGGGCGACAGTATCTCGATTCTCATTACCCATCCAATGAGAGATCTCAGACAGCATAGGGAGAACCACAATTGCTCCCTGCTGTCATTGACCCCCATAACATTCGATGTCAACACTTTCTCATGTTACGGTGGGTCTTACTTTGCGACTATTGCAGTTAGTTCTTATACTTGTCGAAGACCTCTGAACTTGGTTGGGCTATCAATGCCTACAGAATCCGTGATGCTTCTTATAGATGTCACTGCCTACTATTCAGAGTATGTTCCTCCATAGAATTGTCTTATGCCTTTATCTTGACCACCCCTGAGGGCGCTGCAGTTGTCTACATCAACACTTCATTCCTCTTTTTTGAGTTACATGACACGAGCATGGGTCATGCCCGCCTCATTTGTAAACAGTTTATTTTTTACACACCTCATGGAAGGTTGGGTTGTATAGGTTCCCTTCTCCCTCCAACAGGGAACTCTTGACAAATCCCACTATTTCTCTCTCTTACAACAACACTCTCAGTAGAATAAACATTGATGGATTTAGGCTATATGTATGCTCCTAACCTCATCCATCAGGGGGCATCTGTTATCACTGAAATTTCATCCGCAAATGGTTACAAGAAGTCAGCATCGTCAAACAGTTATGAGGTCATACATGGACCTGAATTAACACAAAATTATTCCCAAAGGGTCAAAAACTATACAAATAGTGAAAAAATTGAAGGGTGTTATAAATACATTGGGCACGCGCGCACATGCATGAAACAGGAATGCAAAAATCGCGCACATGCGCACAATGCACGACTGTGGTCGCAAAAATCCATGCACCTGAGAAACGACACATTTATGAGAGTGGTCGGCCTCCCACCCACTTCTGGTTCAGCTTCCAAGTTGATTTGACACTCAAATCTGGACTGGATTCGACTGGGTGGCTGGTCAAAGACCTAGAAATGCCCTAATTAGCCTCTTTACACACTACAAACTAGTTTAACAATAACCCAAAGGAATGTTATAAAAAGGCCATGGATACACTTCATTTTTCAAGGAATTCAAAGCAAAGTTATGTTTCCATTATTCTCTTGAGGACTCTTCTATCCTTGCCAAGAGTATAATTGCATCATTGCATTGGGCAATCCATCTCACCCCTTGAGTGGATTAGCAAAGAATTATTTCACCATTTTCATTTTCTTTTTCAAAGTTGTAAGAAGATCTTATTTGTGGGGGTCCAAGAGCCCTCCCTTGGGGGAAGAAGGGACTCATAGTCCCCTTGCTTCTCGGTGTTTTCTTTCACTAATATCAGCCCTATCATTGGTGACATGGGTCTCATTGTTTCTTTTGTCCTTATTTCCCTATGTTTATAAATTTAGTTGTTGTTTTATTTATTAGTTTAATTCTTAGTTGTTGTTTTATATTTATTTTTCTAACCCTTTTCCTTGCAGCTGTCATGCTTAGAAAACCCAACTAAGCTTGCATGCACCTCTATTTTTCTCACTAAGGTGACGAAAGAGGCACAACACCAGAGACCAAAACATTTGTGTTGATGGTTTGGCTACCTTAGTAGCCACTTGTAAGATACCATTTCATCCTAATAGTCAGTACACAGTTGAAGTGAAGTGCAGACCTGCTATCCCAGACAACATTAGGTATTGGCAAGTTTTTGGAAATGGTGAAGAGATTGAAAAAAAATTGCAATCTAAAAATCAGTTTGAATGTGAAAATATTTATGTAGATAGTGATGATGAAAAAGAAAGTGTAAATAAGATAGGTTTAGAAGAAATAAATAAAAAACAAGATCTGTATTTTTTGCAATTAAAGGATAATATAATATCCCTAGGCCGAACCCAATTGTAAATGTAAATGAAAATGTACTTAAGTTGGTGAGTTGTTTGGTATCATTTTTGTATGCACCTTTCATGGCATAGTGCACACATGTACTATGTAGTAAAATGAGGAAGTGTGCACATTCAAGTCAAACACATGCAACAACTTAAGTGTGCGTGATTTTGAGGCCAGGGAGACTTTTTGTATATGTTGTGTTTTATAGGTTGTTGAGCCATTTTTTTGATTAGTAGGCTAGAGATCCTAGATGTTAAGGGCCAATGCACCTACTTTTGTATATGTCTCAACATTAATATAAAATACATTGTTTCTCACAGACTGACCAAGATAAAAGAGTATGGGGGACTAAACTCCACTAGTTAGGTTAAGGGGGGCACTAAAAGTTAAGGAAAAGGGGCTAAGCTAGGGAGATTAAGCCAAAAAGGAATATTATATTAATATTTCTTAAAGTATGAAGTATGCATAATTGTTTTATCCTAAGTTCTAAAGATGGGGACAAGTGGGCCAAAGTAGCTCCCAACAAGACAAGTGTCAAGTTGGGGACATGCATACATATTGTTGGGACTTAGTTCATTTTGGGGTATTCTTTCCAGGATTGGATCATTCATCCATCGGAGGAGATTTCACTCACTCAGTCACTTGACCTCCAAACCTTCATGTCATTGTACCTGAACCTGTATCCATAACCATACATGTTTGTCTAGTTGGTTATCTTGGGAGTTGGACTGAAGGAGTGGGTTGTCAGGCCCATGGGATATTGAAGAGGCGAGTTGCCAGGCTCATGAGCATTCTCTCTAGGTGAGATAATTGTTGGGAATTGATTTCTTGAAGGTGATAAACTACAGCTACAAGGCTCTAAGACTTCCTATCTGGCCTGTTGTTGAAGCCCGGAAAGGAAGTGGGGAAGCTGAAGGACTGTTGAGCAGAGAAGGGGCACACTTCCTGGGGTGGGACAGGCATGTGGGGAATGAGGGACTATAGGCTATTAGTTTGAGTTGGCATCTATGATGGAGTCTTTCCGGTTGTCTATGACCCATTAGCCTGGTTAGGAATCCCTTTACCTGGGTGGAGTTTAGTCCCAGCTCGGGGGTAACCCACTGCTAAGAGTGATGAACAGTGTGGTCTAAGGCTAGGAGGTTCGTGGAAGGTATTCACGTAGTTGGTGATATTTTTACGAAGAGAAGTGTCAACTATGTGATAAATTTACATGTTGCATTATTTTTTACGTGTTTATATTTATGGGTGTTTCCTATATATGTTGTATGTATATGTTTATTGTTATTTCAGTATGAATACGTGCATTTACAAAATATATTTTTATGTTTATGTTATATATATATATATCCGAAAGAGTTCTGTGTGAATATATTTTAATTGCATGCAGTTCAAAAAACATTTTGTGGCATAGCTCAGTTCGATGTTGGGTATGTTATAGTATGTTCCGCAGAGAGAATAAAAGTGTTCTCTGGAGTAGCATGGCCCGACATAGGTGGTCGGGAATGCTACAATATGGTATCAGAGCTTCAGTTTTTAACACTGAGCCTAGATGGGCTGAGCAAGTTGAGTTGAAGAAAAATGTCATAGAGGATTGATTTCAAAGTGGCCAAATTTCAATTTGTCGAGCGTCCATGGTAAAATTTAGAAGAAACGATGTAGAATTAGGAAATAGCCCCAATTTCTATTGTTAAATTCATGGGGAAATTGAGAAATTTAGCCAAGCGGTGAGATATTCCTAATTTAATCTCTGTTCTAGCAAATTTGGACCTAGAATGGGTCGAATTTGAAGTTACAGTGAAGCCATGATAGATGGAGCGAGTTTTTTAATTAAAATTACCATTTCATGAATTGAGTTTGGGAAAATTCATTCCATAAATTTCAACCCACAACATTTTTTGTTGGAGAGGTTGATTGGGTGTTATAGTGGTGAAATTGAGAAAATTCATAGTTGCAGAATGTCTAAAGTAAGAATGGAGGAAAATGCCCCAATTTCTGCAGTTGAATTCAAGAGAATTTGATGCGCATAAAAATGAATGTGCACAGAAGGGTGCACTAAAAATGCATGATGTGCAGAAAATATTGGCGTGTTGATGCACGCGGTAAAATTTGGCGTAGCACGGAAAAATATTGGTGTGTTGGTGTGCACGCTAAATTTTAGTGCCGCATGGAAAATGTTGGTGTGCGGGTGTGCGCACTAAATTTTGGCACTGTGCAGAAAATGTTGGTGTGTGGGTGCGTGCACTAAATTTTGGGGTCGTGTGAAAAATGTTGGTGTGCGGGTGAGCGTGCTAAAATTTGGTGCCGCACAGAAAAATGTTGGTGTGCGGGTGCACACACTAAATTTAGCATTGCATGGTGTGCATATGCATAATAAGGTGCATACAGTGTGCACACACATAGAAATGGCACACGTGGTGTGTGCAATTGTTGGAAGATTGATTGTTGTCATTGATGTCAACCCTAGTCATGGGTTTTGGACCACAAGATTGATAAAGGTATTTGGACATGAAGGAAAATGCACATGCATATACAACACCCATGAATGGATAGTATACATCATGTTGT
>ML830005.1:0-24530 GCA_009831015.1 Picea engelmannii | reverse complement strand
CCCTCTATACTTCCCTATTTCTCTGACCTCTCTCTCTCTCTCTCAATCGCTTCCTCTCGTTATCACTCACTTTATGTCTCCCCCTACCCCCCTCTCTCTCCCTCCCTCATGTCTCCCTCCCACTTCCACACTCTCTCTCCCTGCCTTTTTCCTTCCTTCATTCCCTCTCTCCCCCTCTCCCTCCCTCATCTCTCCCTCCCTGTAATGTCCCAATTTTTTGACATTATTACAGTACATAGTGTTATGCCTACCAGAGTAGCTAGATAAGGGTGACAAAGATTTAGGGAGATATTGAGGGGTTTTATTGGGCCCGACTTGCATCGTTCATCATCAGGATTCATTCCGCACAACTTAGCTTTGGTTTCGTTGCATTCCGACGATTTCCGTATTTCTGAGTTATTATCGGTCATATCTTAATTAAATTCACTAAGAATGTCATAATGGGAATATTGCTTGGAAAACCCTCTTAATGTAATAGCTCATCGAAATCGGGAGGAAGATATTTACAAGATAATATGATGAGAAGTGACTTCCAGTGGTAGAAGAAGTGATAAGGATGGATAAATAATTTTTTAGAGGTAAAATGGTTAATTAATTAATTAATTAAGTGATTTAATCAAGGAATAATAAAAGAAAGTAAAAGTCACTTGGAGGGAAAAGGTCATCGATGAATTAGGGTTTCGGGAAGCTATAAAGGAAAGGTAAAGCGACCTAATTCATCATTATGTAGATTTTGACTTGTCATTGAGGAGAGAGGTGCATCTCAGGAGAGATAGTTCATTGGATTCCAAGAGAAAGACACCAGATGGTTGATTTCGGTGTTGAGAGACACACCCTAGTCACCGAGAAGATCACACATGTCTTCCATCATTCTTCAACAACAGTTACACAGGTTCCAGCAGCAAGGGCGCACTTATTTAGGGTGAGGGTGTAGTTTCTGAGGAGGTTCAGTGGATCGACTTGTTCTATCCAGGGAGAGTTCAGAGATTCCCCTTCGACCCAGTTGAGAGGAAGGAAAGGCGCATATTTTTCCTAGTTCCTCGTCAGATTCCGATGGAGGAATCATTTGAGGCGCATTTTCCATACATTGGGAGTACAGCACTTTGGGTGGATACATTCGGGGTTCCCAAGCGATCATCAAATCAAATCCAGAGAAACCCTTCCGACCCATTTCATAGTAGGCCAAGGCCATCATTTTGAGACACGTCTCACCCGATTCCGACGGTGGATCCATCCAGGGTCCAGTCACACTAGCAAAGGGGTCGGTCAGTCACCAGGACTGAGAGCTAGAGCAGGGCGCACCATTTTGGATAGTTTCCAAGCCATTCCGAGAGGTTTAGCCACCAGGGTGAATTTTCCGTACTTGCATCAGTTACCGTGCGAGTTGCCATAGTTCTATCTCATCCATTGATCCCGTAGTGCTCATCTATTATCTGGTATTATCATTTAGTTTTCTTATTATATTCCGGCTAAGATCCTTTTGTCATTTGAGCTAGCCGAGTGATTCATTTTTATTCAGTCGCTTTCGACATTGTACTCACAGAGATATCATAATATAAGATTTGCAGTCTTTTGTCTCATTTATCATCTGTATCATCATTTATATGTTGTAACAATGAATTATCTACAATAGATACATTAGATTATCATTGTTTCCTAGACTAGCCAAGTCAGGAACATTACAGTGGTATCAGAGTTGGTTTTCTTGCCAGCCTAATGGGAAAATTAGAGAGGAAAGTTCAGATCAGATAAGGAGGTATATACATCATTACCAACTAGTGGATTGATATGAGTACAGATGGAGCCTACACCCATTAGATGTAGGGAGCTTTGCTACAGTTGCAAAATGCCTTGGAAGCCAGATCATAGATGCATGTGTAAAGGGAAGGTGCACATTGTTGAGGTGCACTATGACAATGAGGATGAGGAGATGCATGTGAATGCACCCTGTTGGCACAGGGCCAAACCCAGGTTTCAATGCTACAATAGGGCACCAACAAATCCCTAAATACCGGCCCTTTCGGCAACACATGCGAAGTAGATGAAGTCTCACCTGAGGTAGAGACAGGGGTAGTTGCAAGACTCAGGTGTCTGCAACCTTAGCTGGGACATAGATCTATGATTGTACTCCTTAATAAAAAGCACTTAGCACCGTCAGTTCCTCAATATACGAACACTATTCACTTTGCTGATAAAATATAGCTTCGCAACATTCACACTAATCTACAGTATTTAAGCACTAAGCATATATAAACGAATCAGAATGAGCATATTAAGCACTAAGCATGACTATCTTGATCAGATCTAATATTCTTACATATCATAATCACAAAGAAGAAGTAGATCTATCTAAACATATCACAACACTTAGCAGATAACATGTGAACACATCAAGACAGAGCACAAAGCACATAACACAGTGTTTACATGGTTCACCCCCACCCTAGGGCTACATCCACCAAATCTTCTCCTTTATTGTCTTCAGTCAATCGGTTACAAGCACAAATCCATCAAAACCCTTACTCTGCATAGGACAAAAGATCCGCGCAGCTCGCTAGATCCTTCTTCCTTGCGTTACAACACTAAGCCCTCCACAATTTACTACAAGGACCCACACTTAGCTCTGCAAGTCTCTTACAATCATGCACAAAACACTTACAAACCCCACTTGCACTTAGCATACATTCACATCACATAGATGCACTATTCTCTCCCTTCTTGTTACATTGCCTATCCTTCTATTAATACATACAAAATAGGCCTAAACATGGGTAAACCCATGGGCCAACATCCCATTCCCGTTACATTATCCCCAAAACCCAAAAAGGACCCAAAAGTGGGTCGAGATCCCGTGATCTCCACTTTGTCTTGCACTCCTCCTTCGACAGGCTATCGAAGTCCCAAAATACGTCAATATGACCAAGAATCTCCCAAAACTTGGTCAAAGGCCAACAAGCCCCCAACACTCACCTGTGACTCGTCCCGAGTCACTCTGATCTGAGCAATTCTTCCTCGAATGCCTCAAGCTTGGATCAAGCTACTTCAACTTGTTGCTTTTCTTCAACCCCTTTCTCGATGAATTCCTAGATCACTGTGTCATTCATTGACCCTTCTAGGCGTTGTTCTGCTACAGTGACAACCTGTTCTAACTCTGCTCCTTGGCTCTCCACATCTGTGAACAATTGGCATGCCTTATCTTGCACATGTTGAAGTCATTGATTAACTTCCATCACTTTGCTTTGAAGCATATGGTTCTGTTGTTGGGTGGTGCGTTGCTCATGATACCTCTTCATTCATTCTACAGTTGATAGGGATTTCAGCTGTGATTGTAGTGTATATGCATGTTGTTTCGCTTCTTGGAGTTGTGATTCTAGTGTCTATAACATCGGGTTCTCAGTGAGGTTCTCGTATGTCTGGGCACTCTGGTTACTCAGTTCCTTTCACTCCAAGGAAAGAGATTTTAATATGTCAACTTCTTTGCAGACAATTTCTTCCCTTATGTCTCTGACATCTTAAGGGGTCTTGGGCACAGTGCGGAGGTCCAAGTCTACTATGCGTTGTTGGAGCTGCTGGATTACTTCTTCAAGTTGTGCCACCTACTATGGAACTTGTTCTTTGTCCTTTAGTTCGATGACTGTCACAGATCAAAGTGCTATGTTGACCATTTCCTTAACTTCGAGTTGCTCAGTGAGCAAGTGTTCCTTGCTTTTTTGTAACTATGCTTTTTCTTCATCCCACTTCACTTGCAGAGCAATATTTTCCCATTCTGCAACACTGTATTTCTCCTCAAGGTATTTATGTACTTGTACTAAATCCTGGGTGGCTTTTGTTATCTCTTCCTGAGCTCGTCAAAGGTGATATTCGATTATATCAGCAATGCGATGTAGTTGAGCTAGCTCATCACCTAGTTTTGATGTTCCTGCTGGCAAAGGCGTAGTAGATATTGCACAGATAGACTGTAATGCTTGTTGCACCCCTTGGAGCTCGTCCTTAATCCAACTAAAAACCTCATCCTGCTTAACTTCTTTTTTCTCTGCTATCTCCAATGAAGCATCGTTCAGTTCTGAGACAATGAAGTGGAAGTCGTCTGAGGTGAGGGTGGTCTCAAATTTGGTCCCGGTTGCTTTCATTTTCTTCTGGGATGAGAGTTTTGGTGGGGAAACCTTCCTTTTATTTGAGGGGTCCTCCTCGTCTCTAAGCGGTGTAACCTCGCCTTTATTTTGTTCAACTTCTGTGCCATCTATATCTCTGCCATCACCTCATTTCTCAGGTGAGATAGAAGCAGTCTTCATAGATGCGCTGTCTAAATCATGGAACTCTTCGATCTTCTTTATCTTGCTAGGTCCAAGTGTATCGTGCTCTACTTCTGGAATGTCAATGTCAGACATCTTCACAGGGTCTGTTGGGACAAGGAGGTCTGCCAACCATTCCTTGGTAATTTCTTCCAAGTCATCCTCCGTCAACTTGTAGTAAGACTATAGCTATTGTTTATGCTCATCAGTGTTCGTCGTGATATAGATGAAATGGTTATCTGCACTGAATTTCATTAAAGGCCGAAATCGGTGGAGAGTATTGGGCGTGATGTGAGGTGCGAAATGTATGGATACCTTCAACTGATTGTAATAAGTGTGGAAGATAACATTTGATTTCCATTGCATGTTCATGTCGCTAGAGTACCATAGCGTACTTAACTTCGCGGCCAGAGGTTCAAAGGGCTCGAGGTCCGGGAAGGTCGCTCCTTTTGGCATCTCCCATGCGATGAAAGTGATCAATATGAGAAGCCGACTGAAGTAGAACTCATATCCTTGGTCCTACGCTTCCCTGTAGTCCAGTTCCAGCTGGTTTACGAGGTACTTTGCTCAATTCATTTGTAGGTCCTCCGCGCACTTTCCTGCGAGGTCAACTACAAATCCAGTCACTTGGGTGGGTCAGTTCTTTCGAACTAACTTTCTGGCGATCAATTGATAGGTTAGGCGCACTTCACCGCTCTAGATAGAGGCTACCTTATAGCCTTGCCTTCCTTTCTCGACATCTCAGTAGGTGTCTTTAATCTTATGTTAAAGAGCGCGATCCATGGTTTTCCCGGGATATAAATCTTATGGGTCAGGGCCTTGCATTCTTAGCCTTGTGATCCAATTGATCAATGTCATATCCACTGTGATGTGAAGGTTCAACCACAAGTATCTGCCATGGTAGCAAGACAACAACAACTTGATGCATGAGTTCACTTCTTGATGCCTTCCGAAGTGCGGGATCTTCATGACATTGAGCAGTGTGGACTGTGCGAGGTTCATGGTCCATGAATGGGGTACGATCTTCGAGTTATTTCCCTTGGTTCTGGTCAAATACTTGTGTGGGGCGAGCATGTTGTACACCTTCCTATCATCGAGGTTGAAGTCGCTAAACTTCAATGCTGCGATCTTATCTTAGTCTGTGCGCACTGCGCGTATCCCTTTTAGGAGGTATGTAGTGACCAAAGCGTACTCAAAAGATCTAGGCACACTATCTCGATTGATTGTGCTGCTCAGAGGTTATAGATAGGTGGGTAGTATACTCAGGATTAACTTAGCATTCCTGATATCATCCTTATTCATAGTTCTCTTTTCATTTTCTGACCTGGATGAACTGGCTCGAGCAATGGACGGAGAGGCTGACAGTCCTCTCGTCAAAGATGCTTGTACACCTGTAGACACTCCTCTCTCTGACATGACTCTTTCAGTCATCAAGTCGAGGAGAAATTCCTTTACTGATTCTTCAACTGTGGTGAGCTCATTGAACATATGCGCTCGAGATTAAAATTATTGGGGTCACGATGAACTTAGATATGACACTAGAAAAAAAAACAATAGTGCAATGATCACTATAGACAATTCACTTAGTCTGCGAGCTCAAATTCTCAGTTAGAAAAAGTGTTCTCCGAGCATGGCGCGACAGGATAAGTAGGAAACTCAACAATGGTTCGCTTGTAACAGGTATGAAGCCTCATTAACTCTTGTTTGATCCATTATAGCATGGTCTAACAGTCTGGTGTCGATCCTTTATTGCTTTTAGATCCATTCAGAATGGGAGTCAAACGGATATATCAGTTCCAACAGTTATATTGCTTCACCATGGCGAAGTACCATGTGTCGTTGTTCTAATATCCCAGCGAAGCTCCAATTCTGCAAATTTTCTTTCTGCGAAGCTCCTTCTGGAATCTTCTGTGACTTTTCAATCTTAGCCCTCTTCTTACTTAGCTTTCTAGCCTTCTTTCCAGTGAGCTTCGGCTCGGTATGTCTTTTTCCATTCTGATTCTTATCTTCTTTTAACATAGTTACTGCGCGTTGTTGAGATTCTTTCCTAGGATTCAGGGGTAATACCTCTTCATTATCTGGAGTAAGTACTTCAGTCTTTTGTGGGTCTCCTAGTGTTCCTGCAGCTTCAACATTAGTGTCTCTAGTGTCAAATAGCTTTGATCTATTCTCCCGTTCTTCAATCAATTGTGTGATCTTTCTGGTCATGAAAACATTTAACTCTTGTTTCTACTGCTCTAAGACTTCTTCTTCTTTCTTTCATCTGGCTTGATCTCTGTCAATCCAAGGTTTTTCTATTAACATGGTAAACGGGGCGTGGTCTTCAACAAATTTAATAATCTCAAAATCTTCCTCCGTTGAAGTTTCATTGATAGTCATAGGTATCTGAGCGAGCCTCCCACACAGGTTTACCAGTTTTCCTCTAAATAACCCTATTCCTCCTAATGAGGGAGTCATAACAGGCCTCCGGATAGCTTCCCAAGTTCTCTTGGTCATGACATTCACCTGTGTTTCCTCATCTAGAACACAGTCAATGTCGAAGTCTCACATTCTTGCTTCAAGGCATTCCTTTTCTTTAAATATCTCTGATAATCTAATATGTCGGTGGTCATTCAAGGTTTCTTTCTTCTGTAGAAACACCTTCTCTGATTCTTTCTGGGGTTATGCTATAGCCTTAGTTTATGGATCATCCTTAGGTTTTTCTTGTCTTATGTTCATACTTTCAAGCTTAACAATCATTCTAGGGCAATCCAACACTTCATGGTCTAGCGCTTTGCAACAATGACAACTAGGTCTTCTCCCAGGGCATTCTTTAGCAAGATGTCCCAGTTTTCTGCAACTGTAATAGAGGGTTAATCCTCTCTTTCTTTTAAATGATCCCCAACTTCTTATGTACTATGCACTAGGATCATGGTAGCTAACCTGTAATAAATTCTTTCTAGGATCCTGCATCCACTCGTTAGTCCAAACATTCTTTCTATGCATAGGTATAACATATCTTTCACTATTCCTATGAGATCTACTCATATCAAATCTTTTTTCATCTATTAATACCCTAGTTTTCAAACTAGAACAGACTCTATTAAACATACCTAGATCCATATTCTAGAAACAAAAATTTCCACTTATCTTACTTCTATAGAGCATAAAGCTTCCAGATCTAAAAAAAAATCACTATCTTTACCTTTATCAGAGCACAAAGCTTGCAAATCTTACCTCTTTTATTCAGAAATTCTTACTTTTACCTTTCTTAATTATTATTTATTTATTATATGTTTAAAA
The DNA here is from genome assembly GCA_009831015.1 of Picea engelmannii. NCBI lineage: Eukaryota > Viridiplantae > Streptophyta > Pinopsida > Pinales > Pinaceae > Picea > Picea engelmannii. The sequence goes on along the minus strand of ML830005.1, from coordinate 16,956 downwards.
TAAAATAAAATAAAATAAATAATATAATAGGTATATATGGAATTTTTAATCAGAAATTCTTACTTTTACCTTTATTAGAGCACCAAGCGTCCAAATCTTGCTTCTCTCCTTCAGATCTGATCTTTTTTTCTTCAGATCAGGATTCTTTCTTTCAGATCTAACCTTCTTTCTTTAGCATAGAGATTTATAAGTCAAGTAGAATACTACACACTAGGGCACATATCTACGCACAGAGCTTCCAGGTCAACTCTTTGCACAAAGCTTCTTCTTTCTCAATTCCCAACAGTCACAGTTTCAAGTCCCGGCAACGGAACCATTTGTTGGCACAGGGGCAGAACCAGGGTTCAACACTACAACAACGCACCAACAAATCCCTAACTACCGTCCCTTTCGGCAACACCTGCGAAGCAGATGAAGTCTCACTCGAGGTGGAGGCAGGGGTGGTTGCAAGACTCAGGTGTCTGCAACCTTAGCTGGGACACAAATCTCTGATTGTACTCCTTAATAAAGCACTTAACATCGTCAGTTCCTCAATATACAATCATTATTCACTTTGTTGATAAAACAGAGCTTCGCAACATTCACACTAATCTACAGTATTTAAGCACTAAGCATATATAAATGAATTAGAATGAGCATATCAAGCTCTAAGCATGACTATCTTGATCAGATCTAATATTCTTACATATCATAAGGACAAAGCAGAAGTATATCTATCTAAACATATCACAACACTTAGCATATAACATATGAACACATCAAGACAGAGCACAAAGCACATAACACAGTGTTTATGTGGTTCACCCCCACCCTGGGGCTACGTCCACCAACTCTTTTCCTTTATTGTCTTCAGTCAATCGGTTACAAGCACAAATTCATCAAAACCCTTACTCTGCATAGGACAGAAGATTTGCACAGCTCGCTAGATCCTTCTTCCTTGCATTACAACACTAATCCCTCCAAAATTTGCTACAAGGACCTGCACTTAGCTCTGCAAGTCTCTTACAATCATGCACAAAATACTTACAAACCCCACTTGCACTTAGGATACATTCACATCACATAGATGCACTATTCTCTCCCTTCTTATTACATTGCTTGTCCTTCTATTTATACATACAAAATAGGCCTAAACATGGGTAAACCCATGGGTCGACATCCCATTCCCGGTACATTATCCCCAAAACCAAAAAAGGAACCAAAAGTGGGCCGAGATCCCGTGATCTCTGCTTTGTCTTGCGCTCCTCCTTCGACAGGCTGTCGAAGTCCCAAAATAGGCCACTATGACCAAGAATCTCCCAAAACTTGGTCAAGGGCCAACACAACCATAGATGCCTATTTAAAGTAGTCCTATGAGGATAGTGGCTCTTGTTCTTCTAAGGGACAGTTGGATGGATAGGATGATAACGCATGTCCTTCAACTTCCCCATCGGGCAATGTCTAGGATTCAACACTTCAGCATAGTGGTGACACTTGTGAAGATTCATATGTGTTGGCGCTTAGACATGATGAGATTATGAGGTTGGATGACCTACCTGTGGGTGTAGACATGGCTTCCAGGAAGTCATGTATGGAGGGTGATGAGCTTCCTATGATGAGCGATCCACATTTTTCATATTCTCAGTCACATATGCTAGACATGACACATGAGGATATCAGTGGCATTCCTCATATGGTAGAGGAGCCTTGTGTGGGGATTGTACACAAGGGACATATGGAACTGTAGACCCAAGAGGATAGATATGGATTGCAGTTAGTTGACCTACACATATGATGCAGGAGCATCGTAAGCAGCTAGTCAAGCAAATGACTTAAGAGGCGGAAGATAGTTGGAAGACCACTAGCGCACGTTTTTGAAATGTTTTTGAAGCATTAATGTAATGCTTAAAGGGAAGCATACTTGCATATTATAAACAAATCATGAGCAATTCTCTCTCATCTGTAGAAATTAAAGGCATTTATGCGTAGTTAATGACAGTAGGTAGGTTTGAATGAAGATTAGACAGTTTTGGGAAGTAGGAGGGAAAACGGATATAGACACCCTTGCCTTTGTATCATTGTAACATTACTGTATCATTGGCATAGAGCAGAAGGAGAGAGCTATAGAAGAGAGTTGTAGAGAAGAACCCATGTACCGAAGCTTTGAATTAATATATGAAGCTTTGAATCAAACTCATGGTGTTATGATGTTTTATGTGTGTACATGCTAAATGGTATGTTGATGGTTGTTTTATTCTCTCTGTTATGCATTTGCTTTAACATTGTGTGTATGTATGATTTCATGTTGAATGTTTGAAATCTGAGAGAGAAAGAGAATGAGTTTCAATTGTTTCTCTTCATGAGTGAGAGTTCCTACAAGGAGTGCAATGAAATGTCTGCAAGGAGTGTGTTGACAAAGGTTCAGAGTTTATCTCTGAAAGCTCAAGAGGGATATCGTTGTTCTCATTCCTGCAGAAGTGCAAGAGAAGCACAAAAGTCATGTAAGGTGTGCGCAGGCTGGTTGAAAGCTCATAACTTATCAACCAAAGGGGAGAGTTGAAGGACTACTGTGGCAGAAAGTGCACAGAGTCAAGAGGTCAAATACTTAGAAGTATTTGAAGGATTGCCACAAGGAGTGCGTGCAGGAGTCTTTTTAGAGACTCGAGTTTGCAAAGAAATCTCAGGAGGGTTAGTGTATTTGGAGTACTCAAAGGGAGGCAAAGTGAAGTTGCTTTGCAGGAAGTTAAGTTCCAGTGGAAGAACACTGGTTCATTTCGTAGAGTTGTCAAGGAGGAATTGAGCAGTCGAAATTCTCTATGGAGAATTCACGAAATAGCGAGGACCGTAGGATCCAAGAGAGTTGCAGAGAAGTTAAGCGTTGGATCGAATGGAGACTTATTAAGTCGTTGACCCTGTGGAAAGTACCATTTTGGTATTCAAGGTTTAGAAGTGATAAAGGGACGAAAATCAGAGGTTCATTCAAGTCCCGAAAGCTGGAAATCTTGAGTGACAGGTGGCAAAAATCTGTGTCTGAGATAGAGGACAGTGGAGAAGACAGGTGGTGTACTTGTCACTCGACGGAGTCAAAACTTCATTGATTGTTTCGGGGTTTGGTAGGTTGGAGAGCCAGAAGTCTTGCATCAGGATTCGCGAAGGCGCGAAGTCCAAAACTCAGAATCGGCGAAAAGTCCCGTAGGAGAGCCAGTCTTTGTTGAACGCATCGGGGTTCGACATTTTGGCATTATCGAACACAGGAGATAGGGGTTCTTTGTTCCGAGATTTCCAAAATCGTGAAATGCGATACAGCTATGGAGGAGGACGTGGCCAAACATTTCAGCAATCGGTATTTCGGGTTTCGACAGAAGAGGGCTGAGAAACTCGATAACAAGGATCGCGAAATTGAGAGACGCGAAGTCCCGAATTAGAAAAGGGTGTGACTTTATTGTGGTCAAGGAGATTTGGGTTGGCGCTTAGCATTTGTTCACACAAGCTCAATTCATAAGGACCTATGGACACACCGTGAGCATATGATATATTTCTCGAGGGGAAATCAAAGAGTCAATCAGACTCAAGGCTAGATTTAGAACGATCATGCGCGGACCTCAACCCGAGGGTTTAGGGGTCTGCTGCACCAAGTGGTATCAGAGTTGTAGAAAAAGTTCTTTGCTTTCTGTAGCAGAGAAAAGAGGAACCTTTTCAACCATGCCGCCGAGAAGAAGAGATAGACCAATGCCTGATCCAGCAGTGGAAAGGGAAATGCGTGAACTACATGCCAGGCTTGATGCTATGGAGACAACACAGAGGCACACAGTCGACATTGGAGACATCAACGAGGCGGACAATGAAAATGAAGCTAGACATGAAGAAGAAGTTGCAATTGAGGATGCTGCGGATGAACGCCTATTCAGGGTTGTTTCTAGGATAGGTGCCAGAGAAAAGATGGAGATTCCCATGTATGAGGGAAACCTGGATGTTGAAGAGCTTCTAGACTAGATTAGAGCTCTGGATAAATATTTTGACTATGAGGATGTCGAGGAAGACAAGAAGGTCAAACATGTTGTCACAAGACTTAAAGGACATGCAACATTATGGTGAGATGAACTACAGGCTGACAGACGCTACAAAGGCAAGCATAAAATCAAGAGTTGGGATAGGATGGTTGCGAAGATGAAAGCCAAATTTATACCCAAGGATTATCAAATCACTCTGTTTCGGAGGGTGCAGAATTTGAGACAGAAGCTGATGCCAGTGAAGGAATACACTGAAGAGTTCTACAAGATAAACATCAGAGCAGGTCATCGGGAAAGTGATGATGAAAAGGTGTCCAGGTACATGAATGGTCTGCGATATGACATTCAATATGAGATGAGTATGATGACCATTCAGAATGTGGAAGATGCTTATTAGATGGCTCTGAAATCTGAAGAGAAGTTGAGCCGAAAGAAAGGTCAAAGAGGCTGAGGTAGAAGTCAAGCTAGAGGCAAAACAATTGCCCAAGACAGAACTCAGACATCTAAAGAAGAGGGGAAGAAACCTCAAACCCAACCTAAAAGAGGTGGAAGTTCACAGGGAAGACAATATGCCGATAGAAACACTTTTCCTCGAGCTAGGGGAAGAGGAAGAGGCAGAGGTGGTGAAGTGAAATGCTTTGTCTGTGGGAAAAATGGACATAAATCCTATGAGTGTCCAAATAGGAAGAAAGATGGTGGAGAGACTCACATTACCGAAGCACAAGGACAAAATATTGAGGCAGAAGATGTTGAGGGCGAAAGATCCTTGATGATAAGGAAAGTTCTCTTAACGCCAGAGAAGGAGGCAGAGAACCCAACCCAAAGGAACAGACTGTTTCAGACTGCTTGCAAGACCAAAGACAGGGTATGCAAAGTCATCGTGGACAGTGGTAGCATAGAAAATCTCGTTTCTACAGAGATGGTAGAAAAGTTGGAGCTAGAGACTATTGAACATCCAAGCCCATACATAGTTTCATGGCTACAAAAAGGACATTAGGTAAATGTCACTAAACAATGTTTAGTTGAGTTTAAAATAGGAGGATATAGGGATGAAATATTATGTGATGTCATTCCCATGGATGTTTGTCATCTATTACTGGGTAGACCCTGGCAATATGACAGGAATGTAGTTCATGATGGGAGAAAGAACACATACACCCTAGAGAAGAATGGGAGGACTCACATGTTGTTGCCAATTAAGGATAAAGAAGTGAAACCAGAGGTGAGCAACACTGTACTTCTCATGAGTGGGAAGGAAATTCTGAAGGAGGTTAAGAAGAAGGAAGACACACAATTTGTTGTGGTTAGGAAGCCTAGAATTGTTTTGATCGGTACAAGAGTGGATGATTTACCAGAGGAAATCCAGAAGTTGTTGGAAGAGTTCACTGATATAGTAGTGGACGGACTACCTTGTTCATTGCCACCGATCAGGAGTATAAGTCATCACATTGATCTTATACCTGGAGCCAGTTTACCAAACAAAGCAGCATATAGATTGACACCGTAGGAGAATGAAGAAGTCAAGAGACAGGTCTGGGATTTAATGGACAAAGGATTGGTTAGAGAAAGCTTGAGTCCATGTGTTGTTCCAACAGTGCTCAGCCCAAAGAAAGATGGAGGCTGGAGAATGTGTACGGACTCAAGGGCAATTAATAAGATTACCATCGGATACAGATTTCCATTACCAAGGATGGACGACTTGATGGATTGCTTGAGTGGAGCAAGATTCTTTTCAAAGATTGATTTGAAAAGCAGGTATCATTAGATTCATATGAGAGAAGGTGATGAATGGAAGACATCATTCAAGATGAATGAAGGGTTGTATGAATGGCTTGTTATGCCATTTGGCTTAACAAATGCGCCTAGTACTTTCATGAGATTGATGAATGAAGTCCTGAAGGATTTCATAGGGAAATTCGTAATTGTATATCTTGATGATATATTGATTTTCAGCAAGATAGAAGCAGAACACTTGAAGCATTTAGCTGCAGTGATGAGGAGATTACAACAAGAGAAATTGTTGATTAATGTGAAGAAATCATCATTTATGAGGACATAACTCATTTATTTGGGTTTTGTTATCTCTGCAAATGAGCTGAAAATGGATCCAGAAAAGGTAGAAGCGATTAAGAATTGGCCATCACTGAAAGGTGTGTTTGAAGTTCGAAGCTTCCATGGATTGACTAGTTTCTACAGGAAATTCATCTGAAGTTTCAGTGGGATTAGCGCACCGATGATGGATACGGTGAAGAAAATACACAAATCTTTTCATTGGATGGAGGAAGCAGAGAAGAGCTTCAAACTGTTGAAGAAGAAGATCACTAAGCAACCAATTCTAGTGTTGCCATACTTTAGCAATACATTCCAGGTCAAGTGTGACACTAGTGGGTTTGCAATTGGAGCGGTCTTGAGCCAAGATGACAGACTGGTTGCATACTTCAGCTAGAAATTGAATGAAGCGAAGATTAAGTACTCAACATATGACAAAGAATTCTATGCTATCATACAAGCACTGAAGAAATGGATACATTATTTGGTTCCTAAAGAGTTTGTTTTGTACAACGACAATCATGCTTTGCAATCCGTGACTCAACAGGAGAATTTGAACCAAAGACATTTTAAATGGGTTGAATTCATGCAAAATTTTACTTTTGTGATTAAGCATATTTCCAGAACTGCTAACAAAGTTGTTGATGCTTTGAGTAGGAAATGTTTGCTTGTGCAGGAATTTAGAGTCAAAACTTTGGGTTTTGATAACCTCAAAGAAATGTACAGGGATGACCCAAATTTTAAAGAGGCATATGAGGCGTCTGAGAATCCAATTCTCAGGGACAAAAGCCAATGGACCAAATATATGATCCAGGATGGATTATTATTCAGGGGAAATCAGCTATGTATTCCAAAATGCTCCATGAGGGAGAATCTACTGAAAGAAAAACACAGTGGAGGATTGGCCGGACATTTCGGTCATGACAAAACGTTCTCAAAATTGAATGGCTCATATTTTTGGCCAGGGATGAGGACAAATGTTAAGAAATTTGTGGACAGATGCAGGATTTGTGACCACACAAAAGGGAAAAGGAAAAACACAGGGTTATACCAGCCATTACCCATACCTTAGAGGTCGTGGGATGCAATGAGCATGGATTTTATATTGGGGCTGCCAAGGACACAAAGAGGATGTGATTTAATCTTTGTGGTGGTAGACATATTTTCAAAGATGGCACATTTCATACCATGCCAGAAAACCAGCGACACAACTCATATTGCGAACCTGTTTTTCAAAGAAGTCGTCAGACTTCATGGTTTTCCAAGGAGTATTGTTTCAGATCGAGATACCAAGTTCGTGGGACATTTCTGAAGGACTTTATGGAATAATCTGGGGACAAGTTTGTCTTTTATCTCAAGGTATCATCCTCAGACGGATGGGCAAACAGAAGTTGTGAACAAGAGATTGGGAGATTTGCTGAGGAGTCTAGTGACTGAACACCACAGTCAATGGGATCACATTCTTCCACAGACGGAATTTTCTTACAATGACTCGTTTAACAGAAGCACAGGGAAAATTCCATTCCAAATTGTATATGGAATGCAGCCAAGGGGAGTTTATGAATTGAAAGATTCGAAACAAAATGAATTCAGAAGTGCTAGTGCAGAGGAATTTGCAGAAGTGATGAAGAAGCTTCACAACCAAGTTAAGGAGCGATTGCAGAGTTCAAGTCAAGAATACAAGTGCAGAGCAGATCAACACAGGCGAGAACTTCAATTTGAAGTTGGTGATCTGATTCTTTCACATCTAAGGAAAGAAAGGTTCCCAAGGGGAACATATAACAAACTAAAAGTGAAGAAGATTGGACCATACAAGGTCATAAAGAAATTTGGGGCAAACGCATACGAGATTGAATTACCCAATGGGATCGAAATTTCACCAATATTCAATGTTACGGATTTGTACCCTTACAAAGCTGAAGAAGCAAGAGTAGAGGATGAGAAGAAAGAAATTATGTGGACCAAACAAATGCCTGTATCTGAAAAGCCACAGATGGAAAGTATAATTGACAAGAGAGTCAACAAGAAGACCAGGAGAAAAGAATATTTTGAATACTTGGTCAAGTGGAAAGGACACCCAGTTGAAGATGCCAGTTGGTAAGATGAAGTAAAAATTCAGAAGCATGGACAGACCGTGCAAGAGCTCATGAACAGGAGTTCATGAAAATTTTCAAGTGAGAGAGTATGATGCAGGAGCATCATAAGCAGCTAGTCAAGCAAACGACGTAAGAGGTGGAAGACAGTTGGAAGACCACCAGCGCATGTTTTTTAAATGTTTTTGAATCATTAATGTAATGGTTAAAGGGAAGCGTACTTGTATATTGTAAACAGATCATGAGCGATTCGCTCTCATCTGTAGAAAGTAAAGGCATTTATGCGTAGTTAATGAAAGTAGGTAGGTTTGAATGAAGATTAGATAGTTTTAGGAAGTAGGAGGGAAAACGGATATAAACACCCTCACCTTTGTATCATTGTAACATTATTGTATCATTAGCATAGAGCAGAAGGAGAGAGCTGTAGAAGAGAGTTGTAGAGAAGAACCCATGTACCGAAGCTTTGAATTAATATATGAAGCTTTGAATCAAACTCATGGTGTTATGATGTATTATGTGTTTACATGCTAAATGGTATGCTGATGGTTGTTTTATTCTCTCTGTTATGCATTTTCTTTAATACTATGTGTATGTATGATTTCATGTTGAATGTTTGAAATCTGAGAGAGAAAGAGAATGAGTTTCAATTGTTTCTCTTCCTGAGTGAGAGTTCCTGGAAGGAGTGCAATGAAACGTCCACAAGGAGTGCGTTGACAAAGGTTCAGAGTTTATCTCTGAAAGCTCAGGAGGGATACCATTGTTCTCATTCCCGCAGAAGTGCAAGAGAAGCATAGAATCCATGCAAGGTGTGCACAGGCTGGTTGAAAGCTCAGAACTTATCAACCAAAGGGGAGAGTTGAAGGACTATTGTGGCAGAAAGTGCACAGAGTCAAGAGGTCAAATACTTAGAAGTATTTGAAGGATTTCCACAAGGAGTGCGTACAAGAGTCTTTTTAGAGACTCGAGTTTGCAAAGAAAGCTTAGGAGGCTTAGTGCCTTTGGAGTACTCAAAGGGAGACGAAGTGAAGTTTCTTTGCAGGAAGTTAAGTTCCAGTGGAAGAACACTAGTTCATTTTGCAAAGTTGTCAAGGAGGAATTGAGCGGTCGAAATTCTCTGTGGAGAATTCATAAAATAGCGAGGATCGTAGGATCCAGGAGAGTTGCGGAGAAGTTAAGCGTTGGCTCGAATGGAGACTTATTAAGTCATTGACCCTGTGGAAAGTACCATTTCAGTATTCAGGGTTTAGAAGTGATAGAGGGACAAAAATCAAAGGTTCGTTCAAGTCCCGAAAGTCGTAAATCTTGAGTGACAGGTGGCAAGAATCCATGTCTGAGACAGAGGACAGTGGAGAAGACAGGTGGTGTACTTGTCACTCGACGTAGTCAAAACTTCGTTGATTGTTTCGGGGTTTCATAGGTTGGAGAGCTGGAAGTCTTGCATCAGGATTCACGAAGTCTGAAACTCTGAATCGGTGAAAAATCTTGTAGGAGAGCCAGTCTTTGCTGAACGCATCAGGGTTCGGAATTTTGGCATTATCGAAGACAGGATATAGGGGTTCTTTGTTCTGAGATTCCCGAAATCGCGAAACGCGATATGACTGTGGAGGAGGATGCGGCCAAACATTTAGGCAATCGATATTCCGGGTTTCGGCTGAAGAGGGCCAAGAAACTCGATAACAGGGATCGCGAAATTGCAAGACATGAAGTCCCGAATTAGCAAAGGGCGTGACTTTATTTTGGTTAAGGAGATTTGGGTTGGCGCCTATCATTTGTTCACGCAGGCTCAATTCATATGGACCTGTGGACACACCGTGAGTGTATGAGATATTTCTTGAGGGGAAATCAAAGAGTCAATTAGACTCAAGGGTAGATTTAGAACGATCCTGCGCGGACCTCAACCCAAGGGTTCGGGGGTCTGCTGAACCAACATACCTATTAGTATGAGGAGAGTGAGTCACCACTCTTGGAGATTCCATTGATGGACTAGGTTGTGGTGACTGACAGGGTGTTGGGACACTTACTCCCAGGATCGATATACAATGATAAGGATGCACTCTATATTCGTCGAGATGACCATAGCACGTGTCTGGACACATCTGTATGGGATCCAGGTGCAAATGATATTAGTAGGGTGAGTGCACAGGAGGATATAGCTGCCCATACAAGATACAATGTGATTCAGATGGGGGTCGCAGTGGGTGATGGTGTGTAGTGGCATACAAGAGGACTTAGTAGCATAGTGGACAATGGGCAGTTCAATACCTTATCTCTTAAGGAGTGTGTTGTTGAGGATTCCATTATTGACACTAGCAATGAGACACATGAGATTGCACCTCAATAGGGTTGTGATCAGGAGTCATGACACTTGACAGGACAATTGAGAGTCAGTGAGGACATGATCATGGCAACCACTAAATGCATTGATGATACACACGCATTGGTGGCATGTTATTGTTGGAGGGCCTCGATAGCACATGATAGTTCAGATAGAGGAATTTACATTGATGACTTCCATACACTCATGGAGAAAGTGACTTTGATGAGGTTTGAATACCAACAATTATTGATGGATAGAGATTACCTATTGGAGGTTGGCGAAATGTATAACAGGGCACTGAGAGAGAAGGAGGTTGAGGTGGACCAACTCACTCATGATTTGGTGAGAACACGAGGATTCTTGGAAGGCACATAGACAACCCTTCAAGAATCAGAAGCCAGATTAGAGTAGATTCTTGAGGAGACTAGTCAGAGATCCACTATATCTATCTCAGCATAGAGTCAGATATATCCTTCAGTTACATTGTTAAAGGATATTGGTGGTTTGGAAGAGGAGCACCAGTGGATGGAGGAGCATGAGGAGATGTACTTAGTAGAGAATGGAGATTCCTCTCCCTTACAACAATATACAGGTCTGGGAGATCACCTTCACCATAGCAGCAGTTGCGTGAGTGATGATTGATGGAGAATGATTGACCCGTAGTTGGTGGAGATACCTATTGTTGTACCCGATGGTTGGTGTTTAGTGATGAGTACAAGCGATCATTTACCATGGGTGTCGGTGGATGAGCTTTTGGTCAAGTCCTTGGGATTGACCAAAGCGTATGATACTTCCAATCCTACAATTGGTTGCGGATATTTATGATAGCCTTTCCCGATACTTTCATCATTGAAAAAAACACAAGGGGATCTAGACAGTGGTAGGGGACGTGGACAGTTGGTAGGTTGAGACCACCTGACATGAATGTCTTGATTGCATACAACAAGATAGAGGTGGATCATTGGGGGCAGAAAGTTAAGGCCTTGGGCATGATGGAGAGTATCATAGGCCATGGGACAGAGGATATCTCAGAGGTTGCTACATATTTAGACTCTCATTGGGATGAGGGTGGAGGGATTTCGATAGTTACCAATAGGGAACATCAACAGTTAGTGGGGATTGGAAGTGATGAACTTCCAAATTTGACATGGGATACGGGAGTCCATTGGGTCAATAGTTGGTTTAATCTTATGAGTATCTAGGAGTGGAGGATACAGTATGGATACTTTGAGCAGACAATCATGATCAGAGTAGAGCAACATCAACATGATGGTCCCTGTCAGAGACTAGCATGGGACCCTAGGATTACAGGGTTGGGCATTTCATTGACTGATGGAGACAAGCGGACCTTTGTAGGGGGAAGTCACTTTGATTTTCCATTGAGTTCAACATTGGGGAGAGCATGTCACTGGATGGTGATTCATTGATGTGTTGTATTACCTCACTATGGCAGCAACATGTTCAGTCGGTGGGGGCCGTGTTGGGTTTGGTATGGTCTAGTAGGGTAGAATCATTTTGGGTTGAGGTCGTGTGTTATTTACAGGAGACTCATGGCATTGATATGTTACAGAACTATACTCCACAGGGAATTGCAGTTCACATTTTGATATGGGAACAAGGGATTTGAGTGCTTGGTAGTTCATTGTTTGATGGAGTTGAGCTTCGAGTAGAGTGGTTGCTTGGGGAGTTGACTGAGATTCTTTGGCCATTGATCATTCTACTCATCATGAGCATTTGGGTGTCATGCATGGTGAGCACTTGGAGAGACCCCATCTTGAGGGGAGTCAAATTTGTGTCACACAGGTGGATATGGGACCCCGGTATCATATGCAGATTGATTCAGTTATTGCTTGAGGACAAGCAATATTCCAGCAGGGAGGACTGTAATGTCCCCATTTTTGGACATTATTACAGTACAGAGTGTTATGCCTACAAGAGTAGCCAAATAGGGGTGACAGAGACTTCGAGAGATATTGAGGGATTTTATTGGGCCTGAATTGCATCTTTCATCATCGTGATCCATTCCACACAACTTGGATTTGGTTCCATTGCATTCCGACGATTTCTGTAATCTTGAGTTATTATGGGTCAGATCTTAATTAAATTCACTAAGAAGGTCATAATGGGCATATTGCTTGGAGAAACCTCTTAGTGTAATACCTCATCGAAATCAAGAGGAATATCTTTACAGGATAAGATGATGAGAAGTGACTTTCAGTGTCCGGAGAAGCCATAAGAATGGATAAATCACTTTTTAGAGGTAAAATGGTTAATTAATTAATTAATTAAGTGATTTAATCAAGGAAAAATAAAAGAAAGTAAAAGTCACTTGGAGGGAAAAGGTCAACAACAAATTAGGGTTTCGGGAAGCTATAAAGGAAAGGTAAAGCAACCTAATTCATCATTATGTATATTTTGAACTGTCATTGAGGAGAGAGGTGCATCTCTGGAGAGATAGTTCAGTGGATTCCAAGAGGAAGACACTAGTTGGTTCATTTCGATGTTGAGAGACACACCCTAGTCACTGGGAATATCACACAGGTCTTCCATCATTCTCTAGCAGCAGTTACACGGGTTCCAACAACAAGGGCACACTTATTCAGGGTGAGGGCGAGGCTTCTGAGGAGGTTCAATGGATCGACTTGTCCCATCTGGGGAGAGTTCATAGATTCCCCTTTGAACCTGTTGAGAGGATTGTAAGGCACATATTTTTCCTAGTTCCTCGTCAGATTTCGATGGAGGAATCATTTGGGGCGCATTTTCCAGACATTGGGAGTGCGACACTTTTGGTGGACACATTCAGGGTTCCCGAGTGATCATCAAATCAGATCCAAGGAAACCCTTTCGACCCATTTCATAGTAGGCCAAGGCGATCATTTTGAGACACATCTCATCTGATTCCAACGGTGGAATCACTAGGGTGCAATTTTCCAGTGGGAGAGGGGCACATTCCCTAAGGGGGATCCATCTGGGGTTTATTCACACCAACAAAGGGGTCGGTCAATCACCAGGATTGAGAGCTAGAGTAGGGCACACCATTTGGGATAGTTTCCAAGCCATTTCGAGAGGTTTAGCCACCAAGGCAAACTTTCTGGACTTGCAACAGTTACCGTGCGAGATGCCATAGTTCCAGCTCATCCTATGATCCCGTAGTGCTCATCTATTATCGATTATTATCATTTAGTTTGCTTATTTGTGTCGATCAACATAAAATTCAATGTGAATGCATTCACTACTAAGCAAGAGCCATAGGTGCTCACCAAAATATTGACAAAAATATATGTTGTCAAGGTGCGTGCAGGGCCTCAATGAGAAAGACAATGATCGACATGGAGGGAAAGACCTTCCAACATGATGTCAAGGAGAGACATTTCCAGACATGATTCTCCGAGACAAGAAGTATCTAGGATCATTACACCTCTAGGACGAGATCATACTAGATATAAGAGAAATTTCCAGTGTATGTATAGGCACTCCCAGAGAGGGAAGTGATACTACAACCAGAGGGAGCAGAGATTGAGTTACCTCCAGAGAAGGAGGAAGAGCTACCTTTAGTGTCAAAGGGAGAAGAGACAAAGGAGGAGTCACCTCCAGCTCTAGAGGGAGAATTTATTGAGCCACTCTCAAGTTTCAGATAGAGAAAATGAGGAGGAAGAAATTGCAAAGAGAGAGAGAGAGTGGAAGAGCCTATTCCATAGAGAGAAGCCCCAGAGGAGGGCAGTTGCTGACAGAGTAGAGAAGTTACTCTTAGTCTCAGTGTTTAGCTGTTACACAGTCCCAGAGGGAAATTCTATAGTGACTTCCAAGTGGATCTATAAGATCAAACACACAGCTAATGGGAGCATCAAGAAACACAAAGAGATATTTGTTGCTAGAGGATCCTCTCAGGTGGAGGGAATAGATTATGAGGGGACATTTGCTCCTATTTCTCTATACACTTCTATCCGAAGGATTATTTCCCTTGTAGCATCCATGGGTTGAATACTACATCATATAGATGTGAAGACAACCTTTCTCAATGGACAAATTGAGGAATAAGTATACATCGAGAAACTAGATGGTTTCATGATACATGAGAAGGAGTCTCATGTGTGCAGGTTGAAGAAGACCCTATATGGACTCAAGCAGGCACCTCAAGCTTGGTATGCAAGGATTGATGGACACCTGATGAGTTTAGGCTTCAACAAAAGTGTTATTGATCCCAACCTGCACTACAAGTTTGTTAATGGTGAGTCCATGATTTCGTCCCTCTACGTTGATGATTTATTCCTCACTGGTACATAGAGCCTTATTGCTAAATACAAGTATGTGTTGGCCTCTGAGTTTGAGATGACGGAACTTGGTATGATGCACTACTTCTTGGCACTAGAGGTGTGGCAGAGAACTGATGAGATATTCCTAAGTCAGGGGAAGTACACAGTTGAGATATTGAATAAGTTTGGGATGCTGAACTACAAGCCCATGGCTACACCAATGGTGATGATTATGAAGAAACTAATCTTGTCTTCTTTTGACTCTGACAAGATTGATCGGACCCTATATAGACAACTGATTGGATTATTGATGTATCTGGTTAACACGAGACCAGATATTTTCTATGCAATAAGTGCACTTAGCCAATTTATGAGTCAGATGAGACAAACACACTGGATTGTTGCGAAGCATGTGTTGAGATACCTGCGAGGCATAGTTGGACATGGTTTGAGATATACTTCAAGTATTGACATGATATTGCAGGGATATACTGACTTTGATTGGGCAGGAAGAAAAATGGACAAGAAGAGAACCTTCGGGTGTTGCTTCACTTTGGAATCTTCCATGGTTTCATGGTGTAGAAGGAAACACACTTTTGTGGTTTTGAGCACCACAAAAGCAGAGTACATTGCATTGAGTGTGGAAATCTATGAAGTAGTATGTCCTCACAAGATCCTTGCAAATTTATTTGGACATGTGCTAGATTCCACCGTTATTCATTGTGATAACAAGAGTTGTGTGAAGATCTAAGAGAATCCAGTGTTTCATGACAAATTGAAACACATTTAGATCAAGTAACCATTACATCTGATACATGGTTCAGAGGAAGGAAGTACTAGTGCAGTAGCTTCCTACAAATGAGCAGGTTGTTGATTTTCTTACCAAACCAAGACGAAGTTCAAGTACTTCTATGATAGAATTTGCGTGGAAAATAATTCCTCCCTCAATGAGAGGGAGTGTTGATGTTTGTAGATTCCTAAGACATTCTCCAATCATACTCCTCTGTGACTGAGTTGAGTTGATCTATGAGGACACTTATCCGAGAAGGGATAAGTGGGTTTGGGCTCATAGCCCAATGTCCTTTGTGGAGATCACATGAGGACATGTTAAGGGAGTTGACCTTGACGTCACACACCATGGGGAGTTGACCCTAGTGTTTCTAGAGGGAGTAGCCTCTAGAAGTCCACATGGGAGTGTCATGTGTGACATGCATTCTCTAGATCGTACTCCTCTGTGATTGAGTTGAGTTGATCTATGAGGACACCTATCCAAGAATGGATAAGTGGGTTTGGGCTTATAGCCCAACATCCCTTGTGGAGAGCACATAAGGAAACGTCCCTTGTGGAGAGCACATGAGGACATGTCCCTTGTTTAGAGCACAAGAGGACATGTCAAGGGAGTTGACCTTGACACCACACACTATGGGGAGTTGACCCTATTGTTTCTGGAGGGGGTAGCCTCTAGAAGTCCATGTGGGAGTGCCATGTGTGACACGACCTTTTGCTACAATGTATTGAGTAAGCATCGGGTGGACCTTCTTCTAGATTGGGTTGCAAACCAAAGGAGATAGGATGCATTTATAAAAAAGGCGTACTTGTTGTAAATGGGCCTAGGCGTAGTCCTTCCTTGATCATGACAAGGAATAATATGGACTCGAGGTGCTTGAGGCTCTTTCCACACATTAGTTAGCATTAGAATGACATTCACTCACAGGTGTGTACCTATGGTGAACGACCCCGTTGTGGTCTTTGTCCTAGTCATGGTGATTTGCCAAGGAATGATAAAGACTCAAGATGTTAGATGCTATCACATGCGAACCCAAAGTGAGCCTAATCTTAGAGAGATTCAATTAGCTCAGAGGGAGAGCCACAGAAAGAGTTTTCCCTCAGTTCAGGTGGGAGAGAGACATCTCCCAAAACTGACAAACAAATGTCATGAGTCTAGGGTGAAGTTTGTATACTTCAGAGACAAGTTTTGGCATGATGAAGAATGTCTCCCTCGTTGAGAGGGAGTGTTGATGTTTGGAAAACATCGAGAAGACACTCTTCTAGATTAATAATTGATATTATAATTATTAATTATTAATAATATATATAATAAGTAATAATAATAATAATAATTACTTCTTATCCAAGGGAAACATCCTTTCATGGATGGTCACCATATGTTCTCTATACATGGAACACTCATCCTTGTAATAAAACACATATATCATATCTCATCTCATATGAAGAAAAACAACAGAGGGGTAGAT
>ML830004.1:85487-107260 GCA_009831015.1 Picea engelmannii | reverse complement strand
GATGCCTAATTATGCAAGGGAGAACATATTGATTACATGAAGGATGACCATCATTTATTTTTCATATGTAGACTTGCCTAAGTTTTTATCACAAACTTATTTATTGGTGAATGCTAATGGGAATCCTTATTGCATCAATACCACCCCAATACATTTCCTAGAGCTATCATTGTTTAGGGGGTTTTCGTGCATGGAAGTACCAAAATCCCTCTCATAGTCAGTTGTTCAAGTTAGAAGTAGACAAAGAACAAGAATAGACAATGATATAAACCACTAAACTATCCTCTAGTATACATAATAGATATCAAAGTGTCAAACAAGATATGTCAATGGTTCAAATCATATACAAGAATAATTTTTTTATGGGAAACGAGCAACATTTGATTTTATTCCAATGGAAAATCAATAAGAAATAACTATATCACTTGGGGAGAGGCTTGTAGTAGGTGAGCTCCAATCTTCTTTGTGGGAGGTTCCTTTTATCCTCTGTTAGTGATCTATCTCAATCTCTAATGAGGAATGGGAAACACTTCTTTGTGGATGGTCACTTTGGAGGGAGAATAAATAACACGAGGGAAAAAAACTCACAATAAGTGAGTTAAGAAATGCACTTCGCACCCTTTGGCTCTATTCCTCTAGCATAACCTTATTCTCAATTTCTTCCTTTCAAATGATAAAAAATGTCCTCTATTTATAGATTGTACTGAAGCTCCAATCTAAATTGTTATTAATGTGAATGCCCATCCTTTCGACATTGTTACCCATTTCCTTGATTTGACCAAAAGGAATTCCAAAGTACTAAATGTTAATGATATGGGAGATGTATCAAGGCCTAGTTCAACCACTTCACCACTTCAAGGAATCCTTTGGAATTTATAGGCCAATGAAATCCCTAATTTATGAATTCACAAGGGTTGTGTCAGTATCGATGCTTTTTTGGTTTGAATGGTGCAATTATTGAGGCCTATCTAGTGAATACTTGGAAATGGTCAATTAAAGGGTTGAATTTACTTGATGGTGTATAAATAGTCTGTAGATCATGTATTTGACTTATTTTGTGAGGTATATGCTAATTTGTGATGTTTCTAGATATGACCACTTAAATGTTGCAGGTGAGTAAAATTGGGCTGACATCAATCACAGTCCAAGACGAAATTCATAGTGAAGTCTAATATTGCTAAGACTAGAATAGTACACATAGCTTCCTTTAAGGGATGAAAGGCATGCTTTGCTACATCATTCTATATGAAGGCATTTTTTGAGCAAGAATGTTAATGGGGATGCAATTCTACCCTAGCTCTACACAAATTTCTTGTAGTAACAAATACAACCAAGGAAACCACTAAAACATTTGAGTGTCTTTAGGTGGGGCTTATCTTTCATTACCTCAATTTTCTTAGGGTCAAATCACACCCCTTCACTATTTACAATTTGACTCAAATATTCCACTTTAGAAGAACCAAAAGAACATTTGGAACATTTGATGAACCAATTCTTATTAAAAACTGGTTTTACGGATTGATAAACACTTGCCACATGTGTATCCCAATTTTTGTTGTTGATCAAGATATCATCAAAGAATATGAGCACAAAGTTCCATAGAAATGGTTGAAAGAGCTTGTTCATGAGGCTCTAGAGAGTGGATGGGGCATTATAAAGACTAGAAGGCATCACCAAAACCTCATAATGTCCTTCATGTGTGCAGAATGCAACCTTAGGAATATCTACTTCCTTCATCTAAATTTATTGATAACCAGAATGAAGATCAAGTTTAGTGAAGAACTATGCACCACGAAGCTCAATCAAGAGGTCCTCATGAATGATTAGAATTGGAAATTTATATTTTATTTTCAACTTGTCAAGGGAAAGAAAGTTTAGACACATGTGCTAAGTGCCTTATTTATTCAAATCCATGTTACCTAGGGAGGAGTAGGGGCTTGTACTAAGATGTATCATTACTGCTTCCAACAATTCAATAAGGGTCTTTTCAATTTCATTTATTTGTGAAAAATGATGTCTATAAGAATGCACATTTGGTAGTTGAACTACTGGAATTAGTGCTATGCCATGATCATGCTCATGACATGAAGGGGGAATGATTTAGAGTGGTTCAAAGACCTACTGTTGTTTTTCCAAAGAAATTGCAAATTAGGATGAACTACATGTGAGGAATTATCCATAACTTGGATGGCATTAAGTTATGTAGTAATGATAGAGTGACCCTTCTTTAGAAGATTTTCCATACAACGTGTGCTAATGATTTTTGGGGAGCCTAGTTGGAGGCCTTTGGAAATGTCTTGGTATATCTCCTTATTAAATCACATGTATAGCTCCTTGAAATAATGGGACCTAATTTTCACAACCATTCCATGACAAAACTACACCACATTGTCTAATTTATATAGAAAACATGCTATATTTAAGGAGATAGTGACCCATTTGAAGTTTCACATTCTCATACTTACCATTCAATTTCATACTAATCCCAATGGTTATCATGATTTAAAACTTGTGAAAGACATGGACATAACAATGTGTTTCTTTTGCTACTTGATGATGAAATTGTGGGTATTATTGTTTTCTATTAAGACAATCACCTTCAAGTGCTTCAAGATCCAAGGAGATGTAATGTCTGCCAAAGAATGAATTGAAATTTGGGGTCCCTCACAAGGATGCTATTGAGAAGTAACTTCATCAATAGAGGGTGTAATCTCCATGATATCCAACTCAACTTTTTCATCATCTAAAATTGATTGGAAATTACTAGATGGGGCCATATCAATGACATAGAATTTTTATTCCTTACACTTATGGCCTTATAAATATTTTTCATCATAATTATAATAGAGACTTTAAGTTGATGTTCCACCATTTTTGCATAAGTAATCTTGTGGACATTAAGGGCCATAGAGGGATGTGGAGGTGGCATAAAGTTAGGATGTGGTCATTAAAAATATTGGAATGTTTGGATTGGGTGGTTTCCACAACGTATGTGTGTTGAGCTAGTTGAGAGGCATCCAATCAAGTAGTTAGGTGATAAATCTTAGCTTGTGCTCTTATATCCTCCTTGAGACCACTAATAAAAAAATCCTTGAAAAATAAGTCATCTAAGCATTATGTTCTGATTATCAATCACTTAAAAGAAGTAATAAATTCTTCCATTGTGGTAGTTTGGTGCAACTGGGTAAGCATCCCAAAAACATTAGTATTAGGGTCAAATATAGCATAGAGGGACTTCACAAGTTGGTTCTAAGAAATGTACCCCTAAGAAGCCTTCTTAGGTAATTTCCACAATTTCTAATGCTCCCTATCCAAATATAACACACCCACTCATAGTTTAACATGTTCATAATCAATACCCTAGAGTGAAAAGTAGTGTTCCATCTGACCAACCCATCTAGTTGAAGAGTTTGATAAAACTATGCAAGAAAAAAAATACTAACAAAATCCAAAACATAGGAATAACAATGTCACACACGGAATACACAAAGATTTACCCTTGAAACCCTTAATTGAAAAAAAACAATCGAAGTAAGAGTTTCACCTCTCTCTATCTCATTGTATTAACTTCATTGTTCATAATAAAATATTTACCTTTTCATAGCATCCAAAACCCTAATCCATTAAACCAGATTATATTACAAACCTAATTCATTAATTGGAATTGGTTTACAATTGTAAATGTGTTGAACCTGCACATAATAGATCGAGCTGGGAATTGACATACACAGTTGCAAAGAAAATAGAAGAAAAGAGAAGCAGGAGAGAAAGAATGGAAGAATTCCCATCCAAAAAAAATGAATGATAATTTACACATGATATACTCTGTATAAATTAACCAATGCACACTGGAGGAGAAGCCAATGTGCCATAGTGGTGGTCTAGAGTGATTTGGACACACACCAACAATTACGGGAGTAAACT
This sequence comes from Picea engelmannii, assembly GCA_009831015.1. Classification (NCBI taxonomy): domain Eukaryota; kingdom Viridiplantae; phylum Streptophyta; class Pinopsida; order Pinales; family Pinaceae; genus Picea; species Picea engelmannii. The sequence goes on along the minus strand of ML830004.1, from coordinate 103,336 downwards.
GCCACCTAGTCTAGTCTCTTGAGAATTTACGGGAGTGAAGTGCCACCTAGTTGAGTTAACTAGTCTATCAGTCTTTAGTTAACTGACTGAAACATAGTGAAGTGAGGAGGATATCAAGGAATCATGGGTAATGTGATATTATGGTGATGACCCCAAGGACAATGCACATTAGATGGTGATGATCCCAATGATGGATGGTGATAATCCCAATGTAGCATCTAAACTCCACTCAATTGATCAAATTGAAGTAAAAAATGAAGAGAATATTCTCCCTAGAGGAATATTCTTCCTAAAATATAGGAGACTGAATAATGACTAGTAAACATAGGAAAAACCTTAGGAAAAATAAATCCTAGGTGTGTGTGAAGTAACTCCAACACCCCCCCTAAACATCACTATGGTGAAAATAAAGAATGGGTCCTGACAATGAGGCCATGTTATGTACCCAAATACAAAAGATACACTGAAATAAAGAGAGAAAAGGGGGAAAACCTCATGGGAACCCCCCCCCCCTCAAAGTAAAATGTATGTAAAAATAGAAGAACTCACAGTTGCTAGGAAATTGAGTCCTTCACTCCAAGATGACTGCGCAAAGAATGGAACTTCTACTCAGTGAAGGTCTTGGTGAAGATGTCTATAGTCTATTCTGTTGAAGGACAGGACTGCAAGTCGATGATCCCCTCATGTACTAAGTCCTAGATGTAGTGCATGCAGATCTTGATGTGCTTCTTCCACTGCCTCTGAACTGAATCTTTGCAGAACTTTAGAGTGCTCTGGTTGTCACACCAGATGACGATCGTCCATTGAATATGAATTCCCAAATTAGTGAGAAAATGTTGTAGCCACATAGAATGAATGGTTATGTTAACTACCCCTCTGTATTCTGCCTCAGCTGAAGATAGAGCAATAGAAGCCTGCTTCTTGCTCGACCAACAGATAGGCCTGGAACTAAGACTAAGTGAGTAACCAGATGTGGACTTGTGATCAATGCTATCTCCAACCCAGTCAAAATCAGTGAACTCGATGAGGTCCAATGTAGAGTGATGTAGACGCCTCCCCCTCTCTCCTTGGGGCTACTCGACCTCCCAGTCAAAGATTGTTAATTATTCTCAAGTTGGACCAACTCCTTGAGACCTTGCTGGTCTCAAACCCAAAACACAGGCCCTGTTATCACCCTTAGGGTTTTCACGGTCACGATCAGATCATTACCGACCTGTCTGTCGATCGATGGTTCACAAAAATTGTGGGCTTCCAACATGCTCCCTCTTTATCAGAGAGCCTTGTCCCTACAATCGATAAAGTTCTCACCAACCTCCTTTAAATCATGGTCGTTGATCCCCTGTCTTGACAAGATCAATGTTCCTAGCAAATTGCGGGCTGCGAACTAGCGCGCTCGCTAAATTTTCCTCTACTCCTTGCAATGATTCCTCACCATAGATTTTTCGTTCTCAGATCGAGGATCAAGATACACTTCAGGACTCCATGCGTTGGGAGCCTCAACTTTCCCCACACTCTTCCTCCTAGAGTGCTTTCACCCGGATTTCATGATCTGTTGACGTGCGTCTCCCGCAGATCAACGACTATCGTTAACTCCATCTCTTCGGGCTTCCAGAGTTTCAAACTCTGCTCACTTTCTCCCTCCTGAGGTACTTCCACCTGAAGTACAAGATTCATTGATGTGTGTCCCTTTGGATCCGACGACCACTATCCACTTCGGCTCTTCGGGCTTTCAGAGTTTCAACCTCCTGCACACTTGCTTCCTCCCGAGGTACTTCCACCAGAAGTACAAGATCCATTGTCACGTGTCCCTATGGATCCGATGAACACTATCCACTTTGGCTCTTCAGGCTTTGGTAGTTTCAACCTCCTGCACACTCGTTCCTCTTGGAGTGATTTCTCCCAAAGGAGATGGATTCCCGCCACGTGTCCTCCACAACAGATGATTGCGAATCTTCTCCGGCCTTTAGGAGTTCAGGAGTTTTTCACCCTTCACACTTGGAATCCTACAAAGTGAATTTTCTCGGAGTATCAGATCTGTCGACACGTATCTCCTCGCAGCCAATGACCTAGATCTACTTTGGCCTTCGGCTCTTCGGCGATTTCTCTTTCTCCTTATCCACAAAACTTTCGAAGTAATTTTGATCCGGAGTTATGGATCTTCCACCACTTGTCCCTATGGATGATGGATTGTCTCTAGCCTCTTTGGGACTTCGGAGAATACTCACTCCTATGTGCACAGAAAGACTTAAAACTCGTGCGTCTTTCCCAGATCCAACTATTTGGAATGATCCCAATCCCTCATGGATGGATCTTAGCCGATGGTTTGTGAAACCTTCAGGACTCCACTCCCTTTGAATATTTATCACTGCTATCTCTCCTGAGATTTATCTCTCGGACCCTTCAAATCCTTAGAGGGTTACTTCGAAACTTAGTCTGACTTCAGTTCTGTGCACTCCTTGTAGCAGACTCTTACGCAAGACTTAGCTTCTTGCAGGCGACTATGCACACCTTGCAACAGTCCCTTTGCACTCTTTGCAATTGAATGTTTTTCTATCTCTTCTGAGCTTATGAGTCAAAGAAGACTCTGTCACTCATTATAATAGGTTCTTATGCAAGACTTAATTTCTTGCGGGCGACTGTGTAGACCTTGCAACAATCCCTTTGCACTCCTTGAAAATAGAAGTTTCACGCTATCTCTTATGAGCTTATGAGTCGAATCAGACTCTGTTAACTCACTCCTTGCGGACTATATGCACACCTTCCATGAACTCAACGAAGAGAAACAATCGAAACTTACTCAAACACTTCATAGTTTCATATAATCAACAACATGAGTCATTCATTCATGAAAAAAAAATAACAGGGAATTGTAAGCATTAGTGACACCATGCATTTGGATCAATTTTCCTCTGTTATATTCATTCAAATGTAAATGGATACAGTTATGATAAAACAAGAACTAAAAATTCAGCAACAACTAAATCTCAACAATCTCCTACTAATTTGCAGCAGCCTCATTTGGGCATACAAAACCTCCTTTTATCCTAGAGGTCTCCTAGGGTTCCCTCCGACTACTCGTCTACTCGAGAAAAAAACTAACTGCTACTTAATTTATGTTACATTAAAGTGTAGGAGTGAAAATCCCAAGCATTTGATCTTCTTCAGTTTTTCAATCAGTTCAAAACAAATATTTGTAGGAAATGCCAACGTTTAAGATTCCAAATGATTCAAAGGTATGCTAAAGCACTGAGTTGTCTCTCCACGTGCGCTTGCTGATGATGCTCTTGCATCATGGAGTCTTTTGAATAGTGAATCCAAAAGGTTATGGTACCATGTACGTATCGAAGGATACACTTTGCAACCTTCCAATGTAGCTCATGCGACTCCTGCATGAACCTGGAGATTGCTCCAACTGCATAGGAGAGGTCTGGTTTGGAGTGTGTGAGATACAAAAAGATTCCCACTAGCTATCTGTACTATGTGTTTTCAACCAGTGGAGTGTCCCCACCATCCTCAAGTTTGACTTCTGATAGGAAAGGAGTCAGGGAATACTTGTAGTCTGCCATGTGAAATGTCTCAAGGAGATCTCATGCATACTTGGCTTGAGACAGTTTGATGCTTGATGCATCCTAAATGATATCAAGTCCAAAGAAGGAGTGTAGCAGACCCATGTCCGTCATCAAGAACCTGTCATGCATAATCCTCTTAACTTCAACAATCACTGAAGTCGAGCAACCGATGATCAACAAATCATCAACATACAAAACTAGGAGTAGAAGTGAATCAACCGTCTTGAGCATGTAAACATTTAGGTCTGATTTACAACATACAAAGTTCTATGACAGTAGATAGGAGTCCATCTTGGCATACCATGACCTCAAAGACTGATTGAGGCCATAAATATATTTCTTCATTCGACAGACCAAAGATGAATCCCGCATAAATCCCTGGGGCTTCTCCATATAGATCTCCTCAGAGAGATTGTCATGAAGAAATGCATTATTCACATCCATCTGATGGACTTCCCATCCCTTGGCTGCCACAATGGAAAGTGACAAACGTGAATCCATCTTTGCTACTGGAGCGAAGGTCTCATCATAGTCAATGCCATGCACCTACTGGAATCATTTGGAAACTAGCCTGGCTTTGTATCTGCTAATATATCCATCCAATGCGCTCTTGGTCCTATAGACCTATCTGCACCTGACAATTTTCCTTCCTGAAGGAAAGGGAACCAGATCCCAAGTTTGGTTCTCAAGGAGGGATTTGTACTCCTCCCACATGGTGGATTCTCAAAATGGATTTCTAGCAGCCTTGCCATAAGATTGTTGATCTGAAGACTGAATTGAGAAAAGATGCCTGGGTGGAAACGGTTCAGTGGTAGTGAGTGAAATAGGAGGCTCCTCGAAATCAGATCGAGTCCTCCTAGTATCAGCTGGATCCCCAACAAGATCCCTTGCATCCTGAAGAGTAGTCTGAGCCCACTTGGGCCTCCGCTCTGGCTCTACATATACATATGCATGCACTGACTCTGCATCTGACTGTACTGACTCTGTATCTGGATCATATGAATCCTCTAAATCAAAATTCACATATGAAGAAGAGTAATTATGTGCATGCTCATCATCTCTCACAGGTGGAAGAACAAAGGTGTATGCATGCGGCTGTTGAGGTACATGCGAGAAACTTTCCTTGAATTGAACACTTCGCTCAATGATGAGCCAGTCCAAGGAAATATCAATAAGTCTGTATCCCTTCACACCATCGGGGTATACAAAAAATATACACTTTGTGCTCTGTGGATCGAGTGCCTTCCTCTTTTCAGAGGGAATATGGGCCCATGCACATGAATCAAAAATACGAAAGTGGGTCACTTCTGGTTTGAGGCCGCTCCAAGCCTCAAAGGGGGTCTTATCCTTGACAGATCTATGGGGAGATATGTTTTGGATTTAAGTTTCACAATTAATTACTTCAACCCATAATCTTTGTGGAAGTGACTTTGCATGCAACATGCAATATGCCATCTCATTTAGAGATCTATTTTTCCGCTCAACAACTCTGTTTTTCTGCGGAGTATAGGGAACTTTGTGCTGCAAGTGAATCCCTGCCTCATGACAAAGATTATGTATCTCATGGTTGACATACTCTCCCCCATTATCTGTTCGAAGGACTTTGATTTTCTTTCCTGACTGTGTCTCAACAAGGGCTTTGAAATCTTTGAGGTGTTGAAAGACCTCTGATTTTTTCCTAAGAAAGTAAATCCATGTGAAGCGTGAGAAATCATAAAAAAAATGAGCATGTACCTCACTTTACTGATTGATGGATGCAGAAAAGGGCCCATGAGGTCACTATGGATCAGATATAAAGGAGAGGAATCTCTCTAAGTCTTTCCTTTGTCGAATTTCTCTTAAGGGTGTTTTCCAAGAACACATCCCTCAGAAATTCTTTTGGAGAAGTGGATGTCGAGTAGACCATCAACCATTCCCTTCTTTCTAATTTGTTGCATATATCTGAAATTTAAATTCATGAAACTTTCATGCCATATCCTATTGCTTTCATCAGCATGGGTAAGAAGTAATGAAAAATATGGTTCAATAAATTCAGAAAATGTGTAGAGTCTAGATTGATGATTTACCTCACCGGTAGCAACCCTGGAATTGGTTTGCATGTCATAGATATCCACTACATCAGGTGTGAATATGACTCTCTTCACGGTGCTAGAGTTAGTCATATGATACACAGAGAGAATATTGACAGAAAGTTTGGGAACGTGCAACACATTCTCAAAGCTTCCATTTGTGAGTTCAATCCTTCCTTTGATGGTGACCTCGACTAGAGAGTTTCCCCCCATTAGAATAGGAGGACCTTTTCATGCATCCAATAAAGAATATACCTCTTTTGTGGCAGCCATGTGGTGTGATGCTCCTAAATCTATGATCCAAGCATCGAGAGAGGAGTTTGTTGGCCCTTGGGTATGGAAGTAAGCGAAGAGTAAGGGAGAAAAGACGGAATGCAAACTGCGCGGAAGACACAATGACTGATACTGGGTCAAAGTGAGTAGAAGAGTAGAAAATACAAAGTGAAGTAAGAGAAATCAATCCGTTGGATGAGGAGATTGAGGATGACATATCAACAAGGAAGATGGATCGTGGAAAACTCAGCAAATGGAAAAATCCACCGTTGGATGCTTTGGAGAACCGCATGAGAAGGAAGGAAAGACAGGCTAGCAAAGCCCTAAAAACGCGGGTCAAGTTGACCTAGAGTTTTAGACACCTAGGGTTTTGGTATCTAGGGTTTTGACACTTGGTTTTTGGCCTAAGGTTTTCGGTGAGCTATTGTAATGTATAAATAAAGGTCAAGAGGACCTGGGATGGGTTGTTGTTGTTGTTATTGATAGTTCCAAGTTCGTTATTGTTATGGGTGATTATTGTAGTGAGAGAGAGAAGCATTGAGCAGTGAGGGAAGTATGTGTTGTAAGATATTCAGCTGGGTGTGAAGATCAACCCTGCAGCTGGTTGCATAGGGATGGAATAAAGAGAGAAAGAGAGAAGATATGCTAGCTAAGAGCGCACATAAGAACTATATGCTTTCATCTTAATATATTATAAAGCATAGTTCTGTGGACGTAGCCCTAGGGAGAGGGTGAACCACGTATATCTTGGTGTTGTGTGTGATTGATGTCGTGTTCTCTTGTTCTTGATATTTAGTTATTCCATTACTCTATTAGATCTGACAGATAAATGTGTGAGGGAGGACTAAGTTGATAACTGACATCTAGATGTTGTGTTGTTCTTGTATTGGATCCACTTTGAATTCCCTTGGTTGTAGACATCTGTGTCCTGCAACCTCCCATAGCTACTTCAGGTGAGACCGCATCTTCCTTGCAGGTGTTGCCTAAAGGGAAAGTAGTTAGGGCTTGTTGGTGCACTCTTGGAGCTGAACCCTGGGTCTGCCCCTATGCCAACAAATGGTTCCGTTGTTGGGACTAGAATATTCTTGAGGTAATGTCAAGGTGGTTTCCATCGAAGACAAAGATTCAAAAGTGGATAGAAGATCAAGAAAAGGACTTCGTTGAAGCCCATAACAAGAACCCTAATATTAGTACAAAGGATTGGTTGGGAAGATATATCTTTACTGATATACACAAGATTTTCTTTGGGGGAATCCATGTGGAGCTATATGAGTGGCTAGCTAGGTTAGCAGATACCCAGTTTGAGATCAGATCTAGAATCCCTATGGTTTGGACATCGACGCTGATCAAGAAGATCAAGAGAGTTGATAACATCGTGTTAAGAGCAGATCACTAGTTTGATAGCACCATTGGAGGGTACATCACCGAGTTTTTTGTTGATAGAGTAGAGTCATATAACCAAGCTGAGAGGTATTTCTTTAAGGGACCCAGAGGAAAATTTTTACACTTTTTAAAGTTGAAGATCAAGATGCTATTGCATGAGAAGAACATCTTAAAGGTACAATAGTTGTTTAGATTGGAAAATGCTAATGTTCAAGAACTCAGACAATGACAACAAAACTGAGGCTGGACATATGCGCAGTGGGAGAGTTTTCAGAGAAGTTCCTCTTGTGAACCTATTTAAGCAGAACTACGGGGATGAAGGTTTCTATAGTGGAGAAGAGGAAGATTTGACAGACGAAGAGCATTCATAATCCACTAGGCCAGAGGAAGGGAAAGATGAAGAACCTCGCCAGAAAGAGCTAGAAACTTCAGGAACCACGTCAAATGTTGAAGTAAGTACTATTATTCCTCTTGTTGTTTCAGCAACATTAAGAAATCGGAGTAATCCGAGTCATTAGAGCACTTAGAGTACTATCACTAGAAGTCCACCACATATTCAGTCAGGAAACCTAGGAAGATCTATGGAAAATGAGATGCGGTTACCCACCTTCAGAGGAGATGGATCTAAATATCTTGATTAGCACTGGTTTCTATGTGAAGTATTAAAAATGTCATCGACGAAGCTGTTAAACGAGCTCAGTTTAGTACTACCCTGAGAGATCGCGCACTGAGCTGGTACATGAAATTTGTCCAAGGAGCTACACCTAAACCGCTGAATGTCATTAAGACTGCACTAATTTATGAATTCAAGAAACCTAATTCAGAGTCGCAGTGCATTATAGAACTAAAAGAAATCAAGCAAAGAATAGTTGAACCTATGTGGGAGTTTGATCAGAGATTTAAGACCTTGACGGACCATTTGAGTTTTCATATCCCTGCCCTCTTAACACACATCAAAGTTCCTCTGATGCAACAAAATATTTTTTCGCAGGTGGAGGCACTGGAGATCACCATGAAGTTACAATCAACCCCTATGGGAGAATCCAGCTCAGGTATGAGTCAAATCTTGATTCAACTAACTAGTTTATCTCTGCAGGTCGAAGATATGAATAAAGACAAGGGAACAGATAAAAGAGAAGATATTTGGTGCATTATATGCAAATAAGAAGGCCATGAAAAGGAGCATTGTCCCCTATTTCGTGAGTATTTGGCATCTAGAGCACCGATTCCTTTAAATCAAGTTACCTTACCATGGTGCGAGGTATGTAGAAATAGACATCGCCCGGGTGAATGATATTACATGCAAAAATATGTTCAGACACCCACAAATATGTATTGCACGTTCTGTAAGTTGGTGGGGCATGATGATAGGGATTTTAGGGCCTATGACCTCATGCATGAAAGGTCAAGGGATATATACAAAATTCAGGGTGAAACACAACAAGAAGGAAACACTACGCAATATAATTCTCCAGGAAGAGGAAACTTAAACCGTCGCGGTGGATTCATAGGAAGAGGACGAGGAGGAGGTATGGGTCGAGGTAGGGGCCAAATCATTTGTTATAACTAGGCGTAGCCAGGAAACTTAGCAAGGGACTGTCAGAACCCTTGTACCACTTGCAGTTACTGCAACTCATTCGAACATGTTATCGAATATTGTCTTGTGCTGCTAGCAAAACTTCAGGAGAGACAAGGACCTCAATAGAACCCACAAGTGCAACTGATATAAACTGAACCTCACAAAGAGGACCCTAGAGTCATTGTTATCACTAGAGGCACTATTATAGGAGAAGACAAAGCGACCCAAGGAAAGACTACAGAAGAATCAGGCATCAGGAAAGCTACAGAGAAGACACAAGTTTTTGATGCAAAGAAAGAAAAACAAATATTTGAGGAGGAAAGAAAAAAAATTGGGAGAGACCAAGGTTCTTCATCGAAGACATGAACAAAAGTAAGAGAATGTGGAATTCCTCTAGAATTCGATTAGTCTTCTATGCCAGGAGAAGGAAAATAGGTAAGCAAGCTCATGGAATTCTTATATACTTGTATTAAGTTGATTCAGGACGAAAGCGTTGTACAAGAGCTACACAATTTAATTAGAGAGTATGAGATAGGACAGATAGATCCCCTGCTGAATAGAGAAGTACACCAAGTATCTATAAAAAGAAAAAAAAATAAGGAACTACACCTGAATGCTCAAATTGGAGAGTATGATATCGACTATGTGGTCCTCGACTTAGGGTCGGAGGTCAATGTCATGATGAAGCAGACCTGGGCACTGATGGGAAAACCTAAGTTGATCTATTCCCCTATGAGGCTTATGATGGCTAATCAACAAGCTGTAAGACCCTTTGGAAGATTGGAACATGTCCCTATGGACATCAATGGAGTAAGGACGTTTGAATACTTCGAGGTGATTGAGATAGTTGATGATAGTTGTCCTTAACCTGTGCTGTTAGGAATTGATTGGGCTTTCAATAATCCCACTGTGGTTGATTTAAAGAAAAGAAGAATGAGGTTTGAAGGAGATGGCCTTAGGGTCATTGCACCTTTGGATCCTGATGAAGGTGAGAGATACACAGAACCCATCAGAGAAGAATATCACACATATGAACTAGAAAACATATACAAATTAATAGCCAGGCAACAGAATTACATTAATCCTACGACGGATGGGAACCTAAGCTGGCAAAGTGACAGTGCATGTTCATCAGATTCAGAAGAAGCACTGGAGAACTGGAAGAAAAAAATGTATGAAGTATCTACAAGGATATGTGCTAGATTAACCAAATAAGTTTGCTGGATCAACACAATAGTAAGTAACTTGCCCACCTTTGATGGTCTCAATCATTTAGAAGCATTCTTGTTGGACTTTGAAGAAATTGTACCAAAACAAAATTCTTTTTTGGCAATGGATGAGGCCTTGAAAGCAACCCCAACAATATGGTGGGGGAAATACAAAAACAACATTACAAATTGGGTACAATGTCTCACTTTGATGACAACGCGATTTTCGGAGCAAGTAGAAGGCTGCGAAGTTAGGTACACAGGTCGAAGCTATCCAAAGGACCATGTGAGAAGTTGCGAGGAATCCTGGAGAAACATTCCTCAAGAGAAGTGGGTGCAAAAATTCATCAACGCACTAGACACAACCCCTATCAATTGGTACCTTCAAGCAGAAATACGCCTCATCACTGCAGATTGGGAAGGTATGACCCAGAAATTTGTAACTACCTTTTTGTTTGAAATCCAATATCCTACAGTGGATCAAGTGCTACAGATTGTAAGATAGAAAGTATTTGAGGAGGCACCTAGCCTCCCTTTGGAACAAGAAGAGGATGAATGGACTGCGCCTCTCCAGAAACTGCAAGGCTATTACAATATCAATGATGATGAAGACAATGATCCTAGGAAGGTGAACATCGTCGAAACAGAAAGCCAAAGAGACATAGAAGGACCAAGAATTGAGATACCTTTAATTGGACAACCAATTAAAATAAAAAAAGTTATTATTGGAACAGAGAAAACACCGAAGCTTGCAAATGTTGGAGATTATTGGGATGCTACCACTATTGAAAAGATCACAGAGTTACTGCATGAATATCATGACTTGTTTCCAACCAAGTTCACTGATATGAAGGGAATTAAAGGGACCATGGGAGAGATGAGGATCCCTTTGAAACCATATGCAAGGCGAGTTAAACAGAGACCCTATAGATTGAACTCTAAATATAAGGAGAAAGTGAAGATTGAACTCGACAGAATGTTGGAGGCAGGAATCATAGAACCTGTTGAAGAGTCAGAATGGATTATCCCTATGGTGGTGTAGGATAAAAAGACTGGAGATATTAGGATCTGTGTAGATATCAGGAAGTTGAATGATGCCTATTTTCATGACCCATTCTCTACACAGTTTACTGATGAAGTGTTACATAATGTAGGAGGACAAGAGGTATATTCTTTTACAGATGAATTTTCAGGATACCATCTGTTAGCGATATTTCTTGTATAAGGGGGTAGAACACAAAAAATGGGGGGAAAAACCCACTTGTCCAAAGTTTCAGGCGATAACGCACCCATGGTAAGCAACAAGCAAGACCGGGCAGTCCAGATTTGCGCGCCCAGATCGACGACGCATATTGGATTCCGGACCCCCCTTGCCTTCTGATCTTTAAGCAAGGGGGGGGGGGGTTCGGAATCGGGGGCACACCTCTCCAACGATCCAGATCAGCGCGCCCGGATCAACGACGATGAAGACCATTCCAAACCACCCCTTCCCTTCTACCTTTAAGCGGAGGGGGGGGGTCCGGAATCCCATATGCAGCTTCCGATGACTCAAATCAAGGCGCCCAGATCAACGGTGCTCGTGCAGCCCCGCCCTTCTCAGCTACCTTGTGATTAACCAGTGTGGGCCCTCCTCCTGTCATTTCATTCTTCCTTCCGCCTTTCCCCTGCTGCCGTGTGTCATCCATTCACCTCCCCTCCTTGATCCGCGTGGCTCTCCCTTCTTCCCAACATCCTCTCATTTACTGCCACACGCCCCGTTCCTTTCCACATCAGTCTCGCACCTGAAGGTGAACCCGTCACCTCCCGTCTTCCTCCTCCACCTGATGTCTCCTTCCATGGATCATCCTCTGTCATTCTCCTCTCATTCCGTCGCTCCTCCCACGCCCTATAACCCGACACCACCATCCCCGTCATGTGCCTCATCCTCCGCACTGGCCTCCATGCTCATCCCTCAAACTATTCGGTTATTCCAGGTGGCAGCACGAGAAGTCTTCTGTATTCCGAAATGCTGAGTTGGCCGGGCCGTTCTCAATCCCAAGAAGCAATTATTGTAGCGGTTGGTGGTGGTTAGGCATCGCCTCCGCCTTAATGGGAAAGCACGACCATGAATTTAAGTCACGTCGATTCGCCGTTGGAACTGTCAAACAATTAAAATTGCGTCTGACATAAGTTGCACGATCTTTCAGATGTTGACTATCAGAATCCATGCAGACGCAAAGCTTTCAATGCATTTTCTTGGTTCCGCTGCTGTTGTTGTTTTGATTATATGTAGGCATTTTTTCCATTTTTGTATCCATCGATGGTAGAGCTAATCTCCCGACTATAAAGTTTCAGCGAATACTCTGGTTTCCTGGTTATGCCTCTGTGTTTGAGAATTCTTGGTTAATAACAAACAGTTCTTCTTTCTTTCCGTCTTGTTTCGTCTTATGCTGGAGAGTTCACAGTTGAAAGATTCACGCGAACTTAGCAATCTTGTTATGATAAAGGATTTGTTATGACATTGTTGTGTTTTCTGGTATCTATGTTTGAATGTGAAAGGATTTTGTATTCGAATGCCTTCTTCTTCACTCTGTTACAAACCGGATGTTTGTGATAGACCTTTGCACTCTTCTTGCATAAGTCTTCCACCTGCTCACCCTTTTACTACGACTCACTGTTTGGAGTTTATCAAGACCTCACTCGTTCATGCATGCCTGGTCTGGTTTCTGAGTTGACACCATGCTGTTTTGAGTTTTCCTCCATTTGATCACCCTTTAAACAAATCGTGACATAAAACTGATGGGCTTCGGGCTCTGCTCCTGCTAGCAATCCAGGAGTGACTTCCGAACGCCAACATTTCTGGTGCCGTTGCCGGGGATGATGTTGAATATATTCCCTGGGATTGAATGACAAAGATCAACTGATTTCTGAAGGTGCATCAGATATCAGAACTTGAAGATTGCTACTATGCACCTGGCGACTCCATTGTGACGACTCCGCTGGGGAGAACCTGTTCTATCAACTGTGGCTTCGAGAGGTAGACACACGAGGTCTAATCCACACTTTCCTTTAGCCACACCAGAAGAAGACTTGGAAGCAGTGCGCAGAAAGGTAAAGAGCTCTGCAAGAGAAGTTTCCATCGCTGAAAAAGGTAATACGCCTTCCCCTTCTGTGAAAACTCCATTTTTTGACTTTCAGCTTCCTAGTTCTACTTCCTCTGAGGTTTCCCGTTTTCTGAACTTCGGGAGTGTTCCTGCTGAGTTTTCTCCTCCTGGTCTAGTATCAGAAGGAGAGATCCTTGTCACTCCCCCCTCAGGAGGTTTCATTACTCCTCCTTTGATTACTACTGCTGCGCGAAGAGAAATACCTGTATGCTCAAGTCCCTTGGATTTCTCTCTGTTTTCCCCGACATTTCCTGTGAGGACCCCGTTTCCTACCTCACCCGTTCACACTCCATCTCCTCCAAGTTCTCCTCCACTCAACGTCCCTATGGCTGGTGTTAATCCCCCTCCGAATAGGATGGATGCTATAGTCGCTGCTAGATATGCTCCTTTGGTCCTGCCTCACCCCATGAACCCTCTCCCTGCTGGAGACTACTTGAAGTATATGCCCAAGTTCACTGGGGAGGGAGACATAACTGCAGAAGAGCACTTGGCTACTTTTTACAGTTATGCAGATAACCTGAATATTGAGAATGAAGACGTCTGGATGAGAGTCTTTGTCCAGAGTTTGGATGGTGAGGTTAGAAAGTGGTTCAGGGGGCTGGCCCCTGGATCTATTGCTGGTATTGAAGCCCTGGATAATGTTTTCTTGAGGCAGTGGGGAGATAGAAAAGATTATATTTATTACATGACTGAGTTTGGGTCCCTGAAGAAGCAGGAAGGGGAGTCAGTCACTGACTTCTCCAAAAGGTTCAATAAGATGTATAACAAGATACCTGCAGAAATAAATCCTTCAGAAGCCTCTGCTCAAATATCATATGCCAGTGCTTTTGACCCCGATTTCTGTCTCGTATTAAGAGAAAGGAGAGCCACCTCTTTAGCTCAGATGCAAGATGCATCTATAGAAGTGGAATCCAACATGATAGAAGCTGACAGATTGAGGACCAGAGCCGACACTGACAGAAGAAAGGGAAAATTAGAAGCCTTTGTGTCTGGCTCCAACATCTCCGGCCCATCTATTCCCCACCCTCAAGTAAATGAGTTGGCCCAGCTGTTGAACGTGTTGAAAGAAGAAATGAAGAGATTAAAGACGGAAAGAAAGCAAATGAACAAAGGCCCTCAGAACGCCGATAACAGAGGAGGATTCCGAAGGACAAACAATTTCGTTCCTCCAACTATGCACAAAGAAAAGGAAAGGGACAGAGATGACCAAAGGGTTCAGGCTCCTTTCCAGAACAATTTTGTAGCTGAGGAAGAAGAAAGAGAAACAGACGAGCCTGAGCCTAAAATCCACTATGTATAAGTCACTCCTCCTTTCCCCCATCTAACTAAGTCAACATATGGGGAATCCCTTATGAACAGTCAGCTAAACGAACTGATCAAGGGAGACAAGGCTGGCAGAGGCCGAGGCAGGTATAACCTGAGATCAGACAGGAGGGCAACAACACCTGATGTTACTGATTCATCCACCAGAGCAGAGAAGCTTGCTGACAAGGCAACAGACAACCACAGAGGTAAGAAGGCCCGACCTCTCTCCCCTATTATCCAAAATCATGCTCCTGAGATTAAAGAAATTCCAAAGCTTACATCTTCTTTCAATTTTGAGCATGAAATTCAAAAGATCAGAATCCCTGTGCCCCTCACTGAACTAATCAAACATGGGGAATTTAAAAGACGCTTCTCCGACCTGTTGAAGTCTGAAGCCTCATACCCCCTCACAGACTCCATAAACTTACAAGATGAAAGGCCTGTAGTGGTCCTAGGTCCCATGGTAGAAGACAGAGATGATTCATCCCCTCCCTTCTACACCTCCCTGAACATACATGACAAAGTGCTGCATAATTTCCTAATGGATTCAGGGGCCTCCCACAACCTCATGCCTAAAGCCATCATGGAAGAGCTAGGATTAGAAGTCACCAGAGCCTATCATGACCTCTATTCCTTCGACTCCAGGAGGGTACAATGTTTTGGAGTCATCAAGGACCTGGTAGTTTCCTTGTTTCAACTGCCCATGAAAAGTATGGTCATGGATATAGTGGTAGCTGATGTTCCCCCCAAGTTTGGCATGATGTTGTCAAGGTCTTGGATTAAGAGACTTGGAGGGACACTGCAGATGGATCTCACATATGCCACTATCCCGGTCTTTGGGGGGGAACATAGGAGACTGTACAGAGAAGCTCAGCTAGCCTACATAGTCAGTGATGAAGCAAACCCCACTAATCATCCCATCTATGCCTTAGACACTGACTTAGGATCTAGCTTATTGCAGTTCACTGATGAACCTGAGACCCCTTTACAGATTAGAAAGCAACTCAGTCTTAATCAGGGGATGCCTCCTCCAAACACCTCTGTTTGGAAGATGTTCTTTAATGGAGCCTCTTCCAGTATAGGTGCAGGTGCCGGAGTGGTATTCAAATCTCCTTCTCAGGAAACCATATCACTGTCATACAAGCTGGAATTTGAAGTCACCAACAATGTGGCAGAATATGAAGCTCTGGTTCTGGGATTAAGGGATGCACAAGAAATGGGAATCAGGGAGATGGCGGTGTTCGGGGACACATAATTAATTGCCCAGCAGGTCAAAAATGTCTATCATACCAAGCACCCCCGCCTCAAGAATTACAGGAATGAGGTATGGGACCTTGTCGATAGTTTCTTCCTGGCTTTTAACATCTCTTTCATTCCAAGGGAAGAAAATTCTTCGGCCAACTTTCAGGCCTTCTCAACTAGTTTGTTCGAAGCCCCCGCGCGGCCAACTATCAGCTTAGAGGTGGAAATAAGATACAGGCCCTCCGTACCGGACAATGTCAAGCATTGGAAGGTATTTGAAGATGATCAAGAGATTGAGAAATTCCTCCAGTCCATCGATGACTTCTCCGCATTGCATATAGATGAGGACCCTGACGAGGGACCTGACCACCACCCTGGGGAGTTGTTGAATAAAGTTGTTGACCATCAGATTATTCAGCTGCCGAGCAATCATATACCAAGAGGCCTGATCCCATTAGAAAGATTGTTCGATGGGAATGATGTGGCTATGAAGGGAAGAATTTCAGGTGATGATGCCGATACGACTGAGTGCAACATAGGCACACCAGAGGAGCCCAAGTTCGTCAAGCTGTCAAAGAGTTTGACTGAAGAGCAGAGGATCGGGTATACTAAGTTGCTGAGGGAGTTTTCTGACGTGTTCGCATGGACCTACGAAGACCTCAAGACATATGATACGTCATTCATTGAGCACAAGATCCCACTGAAGGAGGAGGCTAGACCTTTCAAGCAGAAGTTGAGACAGATAAATCCTACGCTGCTACCTGTCATGGAGAGGGAAGTGAAAAAGATGCTGGATGCCCAAATCATAGTCCCCTTGAGATACTCTAGCTGGGTAGCCAATTTGGTCCCAGTAAGAAAGAAGAGCGGAGAAATCAGAATCTGTGTCGATTTTCAGGAACCTGAACAAGAGTTCAAGGAAGGACAATTACCCCCTGCCCAACATGGAACATATATTGCAGAGGGTCACTGGTGCATCTAGGATATCTATGATTGATGGATTTTATGGCTATAATCAGATATCAGTCATGCCTGAAGACAGAGAGAAGACAACCTTCACCACTCCTTGGGGCACGTTCATGTATGCCAAGATGCCATTTGGGCTGATGAACGCGGGAGCAACGTTTCAGCGAGCCATGGACATAGACTTCATCGGGGAAAAAGATAAGTTTGTGGTGATTTACCTAGATGATATAACAGTCTTCTCCAAGTCTGATATAGAGCACCACTTCCACTTAAAGAGGGTTTTCCTGAAGTGTCGCAGGTTCGGCCTTTCCCTAAATCCCAAGAAATCATTGTTTGATATGAAAGAGGGGAAGTTGTTAGGCCATATAGTCTTAGCAGGGGGAGTAAGAATTGATCCTGACAGGGTAAAAGCAATTCAGGCTCTGTCACTTCCCAGATCTAAAAAGGAGGTCCAAGCATTTTTGGGGAGGATTAATTTCCTGAGGAGGTTTGTCTCAAATTTCGCTGAATTGGTGAAACATATCACAGCCATGCTCAGGAAGGGTCATGAAATAAAATGGACTGCTGAACCAAGAGAGTCTTTTGACCGAATAAAGAAAGCATTGACCGAGGCTCCTGTGTTGATCAACCCAGATTATTCTAAAGATTTAATGATATTTTCTTTTGCCTCCTTCGACACGGTAGCAGCGGTCCTATTGCAGAAAAATGATCATGGGCAAGAGCAGCCTATTGCCTTCTTTAGCAAGGCGCTGAGAGATGCAGAGCTCCGATATGAGATCATGGAGAAGTAGGCTTATGCCTTGGTGAAAGCTCTCAAAGCTTTCAGGGTCTATGTCTTACACTCAAAGATCATTGCATATGTCCCTTCAACCTCTGTGAAGGACATTCTTATACAGCCTGACATAGGCAGAAGAAGAGGTAGATGGATCGCCAAGATCCTAGAATTCGACCTAGAAATTAAGCCCACCAAGCTAATAAAGGGGCAGGGCTTGGCCAAACTCCTGGCCGAATCCAATTACAAAGCCTTGGAAATCAATCTTATCGATGAGCAAACTGAATCATCCAACAGGGGTTCCCAAGGCAATGTGCCACTATCAGTATGCCCCTGGTACAAA
>ML830004.1:16561-73664 GCA_009831015.1 Picea engelmannii | reverse complement strand
TTTTTAGCTTATTACAAAATCATATTGAATGTTTAAGACTAATGTTGGATAAGTGCAGGCAGTGTCAGATTGCCTTGAACCTGAAGAAGTGCATCTTCTTTTCACCCTTTGGAGTGTTGTTAGGTCATATTGTGTGTAAGCAGAGACTGCTGGTAGACCCATCTAAGATTTCCATTATAGTTGATCTGCCCCCTCCTATTTTAGTCAAACAACTGCGCATAGATCATATCACCCATGATCTATTATACTACATGAAGCTCATTAAAGTTTATGCACAGATCATAGCACCCATGGAGAAGATTTTGAAAAAAAACTATCAGTTTCATTGGACAGAAGAATGCCAACATAGCTTCGACACATTGAAACAAAAAATGGTTACTGTGCCTATTCTGGTTTTCCTAGATTGGAGCAAGGAATTTCATGTGAATGTCGATGCATATTCTATTACATTAGGAGTTGTGTTAGCACAAACAGGAGTTGGAGTCATTGACCACCCGTTATCCTTTTCTAGCAGGAAGCTATCAACAACTGAGATTAATTACACCACCACTAAGAGAGAAGGGTTAGCCATGGTGTATGTGCTGCAGAAGTTTCACCACTAGTTGTTGGGAGGACACTTTAAAATGTTTACTGATCACTCCACACTGAAATACCTAGTGAACAAGCCAGTGTTGGGGGGGATAATATGCATATGGATTCTGCTATTTCATGAATATGATTTTGAGATCGTGGTTAAGCTAGGAAGAATGAAAAAAGGTCCAGACCACTTGTCAAGGTTGGAACATGGAGAAGAGCCTACTAGTTTGGAGGATACACTGTCGGATGCACAGTTGTTGGCCATTAGAAATGTTGATGATCACTTTGCGGAGATAGTCCATTTCCTATCAACAGGAATGGAACCCAGTGGATATACAATCACCCAGAAGAAACAACTGGTAGTGCGCATTGCTGACTTTTCACTTATAGCTGGACAACTATACAAGATGGGACCTGCTGAGATATTGAGGAGGTGTGTTATGGAGGAAAAGCGACCATTGATCCTCACAGAAGCTCATGAAGGAATCGCAGGAGGAAACTACACAGGAAAAGAAACAACGCAAAAGGTTCTTAGATCTGGCCTCTAGTGGCCTACCTTACACATAGATGCTAAGGACTATTTCAGAGCCTATGATGTATGCCGAAGAGTTGGGAAACCATATAGAAGAGATGAAATGACTTAAGAACCTCAGCTGACCCTACAAGCATTTGAGAAATGGGCCATTGACTTCGTGGGACCTATACACCCACCAGGAAAGCACACATGAGCCAGATACACAATCACTGCGACAGAGTACTTGACTAGATGGGCCAAAGCAAGAGCAGTTAGAGATTGTAGTGCAACTAGAACTGCACAATTCATATTTGATGACTTCATAAATAGGTTTGGATGCCCGAAGATCCTTATGAGTGATCAAGGCACACATTTTATTAATAATACCATTGAAGCCTTGACCGAGGAATTTGTAGTCCATCATCAGAAGAGAACACCCTACCACCCGCAAGTGAATGGGATAGTTGAAGCATCCAATAAGATATTGGAGACAACGCTGACGAATATTTGCAGTGTGAACAAGGATGACTGGGATTTAAGAGTACCAGAAGTACTATGGGCCTATAGAACCACTTGCAAGAAGCTAACAATGCAGACCCCCTTTAAGCAGGTTTATGGTATTGAAGCAATTGTCCCAATGGAATATTTGGTCCCAAGCTTAAGAATCACATCATTTATAGATATGGATGACACTGGCATTGTTCAAGAGAGGTTCACACACTTGGTCGAACTAGAAGAAGACAAATTTATTGCAGGATTCCATTAGAAGGTATAGAAGGAAAGAGAAAAGGCCTACCATGGAAGAAATATCAAGAAGAAGGCATTTAAGCAAGGCGATTTGGTACTGATATATGACAGAAAATTCATGAAGCATCCAGGAAATTTCAGAACACATTGGCTGGGGCCATATGAGGTTGTCTATGTCACGGAAGGAGGAGTTGCATAGTTGAAGACCTTGAATGGAGAATGGAAGGAAGGTTTGGTGAACGGGAGTCGGTTGAAACTGTACTATGACAACCGACTTCCTCGCAGCTCTCACTAAAAGCATAAGGAAAAGGATCCAGGTACCAGGTGCAGTTGAAAATGGGTACCAGACACAAGAAAGACAGTCTGCACACAGTGGGGAAGGAAAGAGCAGAAAGCACAGACTGCTTCGCATAGCCTGAAGATGAAGAAAATTAGAAGGGTCATATCTGAAGTGCCTCAGGACAAGTCACAGGTGAGTGTTGGGGGCCTGTTGGCCCTTGGGTATGGAAGTAAGCGAAGAGTAAGGCAGAAAATATGGAATGTGAACTGTGCGGAAGACACAATGACTGATACTGGGTCAAAGTGAGCAAAAGAGTAGAAAATACAGAGCGAACTAAGAGAAAGCAAGCCGTTGGATGAGGAGATCGAGGATGACAGATCAACAAGGAAGATAGATCGTGGACAACTCAACAAGCGGAAAAAGCCACTGTTGGATGCTTTGGAGCACCACGCGAGAAGGAAGGAAAGGTAGGCTAGAAAAGCCCTGAAAGCACGGGTCAAGTTGACCTAGGATTTTAGACACCTAAGGTTTTGGTATCTAGGGTTTTGACACTTAGGTTTTGGCCTAAGGATGTTGGTGAACTATTGTAATGTATAAATAAAGGTCAAGAGGACCTGGGATGGGTTGTTGTTGTTATTGATAGTTCCAAGTTCATTATTGTTATGAGTGATTATTGTAGTGAGAGAGAGAAGCATTGAGTAGTGAGGGAAGTCTGTGTTGTAATATCTTCAGCTGGGTGCGAAGATCAACCCTGCAACTAGGTGCGCAGGGAGGGAAGACATAGAGAAAGAGAGAAGATTTTTTAGTTAAGAGTGCAGATAAGAATTATATGCTTTCATTTTAATATATTATAAATAACAGTTTTGTGGACATAGCCCTAGGGAGAGGGTGAACCACGTATGTCTTGGTGTTGTGTGTGATTGATGTGATGTTCTCTTGTTCTTGATATTCTGTTATTCCATTTCTGTGTTAGATCTGATAGATAAATGTGTGAGGGAGGACTAAGTTGATAACTGACATCTAGATGTTGTGTTGTTCTTGTATTGGATCCACTTTGTATTCCCTTGGTTGTAGACATCTGTGTCTTGCAACCTCCCATAGCTACTTCGGGTGAGACTACATCTGCCTTGTAGGTGTTTCCGAAAGGGCCAGTAGTTAGGGCTTGTTGGTGCGCTCTTGGAGCTGAACCCTGGATCTGCCCCTGTGCCAACAGAGTTGATGGCAATGAAAGAATGGCTAGAATTTCCTTTCTTAGGATTCTGATCTTCTTCTTCTTGGCACCCTCGATGATGCGATCTATAAGGTTGTTTTGCTGAAGTATTTGGTTCATTAGATATATTTGTTTATGCAGACATGCAGATTCTGGATGGAATCCTTTATGGCAGTAAGAGATTTTCTCCCCTTTTCTTCCCTTTCCATCTTTGGATCCAGAGGCATTGTTGAAGGGTTTTGAGTACCCTTGTTTGGATTTGCATGTGCTTTCCTTTTGTATTTATCTTTAGATTTATGATATTGATGATTGTTGCCATCTTGCACAGTAAGTGCATGCACCTTTGGGCCTTTGATTTTCCCAATTTGATGAGTTTTCTCTCCTCTCGTGTCAGAGACTCGATAAAGTCCTCAAGAGATGGCATCTTCCAGGTAGATCCAGATGCAAATATAACTGATGAAATGTGGATACAAACACTGAGTATTCTGGACCAAGTTTGGAGAGAATGGTGAGAACCATTTGTTTCTCCTCAGATTTATCAACTGTGCAAGTCTTGAGTTGTGACAACAAATCCTTATATTTGGTAAAGAAATCTTGGATATTATCAAAGATTTTTGGATCTAATGTGAGCAATTCTACCTCGAGCATGTGTCCCCTCATCTCATCATGTTTTCCAAAAATCCCTTCCATGGTGGTCCAAGATTCATTGGGGGTTTTACATGAGGATATGTGAAAGAGAAGTTCAAGATAAATGAGATTTCATATTGTTCCGAACGCTTCATCCATTTGATTTAGATACTTGGATTTTTCTAAGGCTGATATTGGTTCTGCCTCTGTGTTCATGGTTGACCTATATAATACTTTTCTTCGAAGATGCATTATCATCTTCTCCTTCCATGCAAAGAAGTTGTAAGGTGTAAGAATGAATTCTTTTGGAAATTCCATTTTTCTGTTGTCTTCAATCTTTGGTACCTGCAAAATTAATTTGGTGTGTATTTTCCCTAGCAGTCTATCAGCTCTGGTACCATGTAAATGTGTTGAAACTACACATAATAGTTCTAGCTGGGAATTGACATACACAGATGCGGAGAAAATAGAAGAAAAGAGAAGCATGAGAGAAAGAATGGAAGAATTCTCATTAACCAAAAAAAAGAATGATAATTTACACATGATATACTTTGTATAACTCAACCAATGCACACTGGAGGAGAATCCAATGCACCATAGTGGTGGTGTAGAGTGATCTGGACACACACCGACAATTACAGGAGTAAACTTCCACCTAGTCTAGTCTCTCAAGAAATTACAAGAGTGAACTGCCACATAGCTGAGTTAACTAGTCTATCAGTCTTCAATTAACTGAACGAAACAAAGTGAAGTGAGGAGGAGATCATGGAATCATGGTTAATGCACTAGTATGGTGATGTTCCCAAGGACAATGCACATTAGCTGGCGATGATCCCAATTCTGCATGGTGATAATCCCAATGTAGCATCTAGACTTGTTGGCCCTTGACCAAGTTTTGAAGAGTACTTGGTCATATTTGACCACTTTTGGGACTGCGACAACTTGCCAAGGAAGGAGCACAACGCGAAGCGAAAAGTAAGGAAGAAAGACCTATTTTTGGGTCCATTTTAGGGTTTTGGGTTGATGTAATGGGAAAGGGATGTTGGCCCATAGGTTTACCCATGCTTAGGCCCATTTTGTAATCTATAAATAGGCAATGTAAATAGAGGAGAGTAGTAGTAATGTAGATATCTATGTGATGTATAACTGAAATCTTAGTTCTAGTAGTTGGATCTGTGTGATCGGATGTATCTGTGCTCTATGCATGAGATCAAAAAGCTAAGTGCAAGTTGTTGTAGTCTTGTGTTGAAGAGCAAGGAGGAAGGAGCTAGTGAGCTGTGCAGATCTTCTGTCCTTTGCACAGTAAGGGTCTTTGAAGCTCTGTGTTGTAACTGCTTGACTGAGATAATATAAAGAATATTTTGTGGACGTAGCCCCAGGGTGGGGGTGAACCATGGTAACTATGTGTATAGTGCTTTGTGCTTTGATCTAATGTGTTTATCTCTTTCTTGGCTAAGTGCTTGATATGATTAAGTAGATCTAGTTATGCTCTGTGCTGATGATATATGAATGAACATTAGATCTATATATAAGATGCTTAGTTCTTGATCTATTGAATATAACCTATATTTCTGTGGCTAAGTACTGAATCATCCTTAGTATAAGTATTCACTGTGGTGCTTTGTGCTTTCTGCAAAGTGTGTTAATGAATGTATGTTAAGGAATAACTAATGCTAAGTGTGTTGTAAGCAAGATATAATCACAGATCAGTGTCCCAGCTAAGGTTTCATACATCTGAGTCCTGCAACCACCCCTGCCTCTACCTTGGGTGAGACTTCATCTGCTTAGCAGGTGTTGCCGAAAGGGCCGGTAGTTAGGGTTTTTTTGGTGCACTCTTGAGAGTTGAACCCTGGGTCTGCCCCTGTGCCAACAAGACTCCACTCAACTGATCAAACTAAAGTGAAAACTAAAGAGAATATTCTCCCTAGCAGAATATTCTTCCTAAAATATAGGAGACTGAATAATGACTAATAAACATAGGAAAAACCTTAGGAAACACAAATCCTAGGTGTGTGTGAAGTAACTCCAAAAACAATGGGTTAAAATACCATTGGCCAAAAAAGCACAAAACAAACCAAAAAATGGACCCAAAATTTTCTTTTTAGGGCTTTTCCCCTGAATCCTCGACAAGGGGCCCATGTTCCCCACCATTCGGGGGTGGGGGGTGTGTGATCACCCCCTTAGACTCTCTTTGTGTTGGTATGAGATTAATTCTACGTGCAAAGAGTACACACGTCTAACACTAGTTGGATAAGATCCATTGAACTTAATTATTTAAATTTACCTTAGGTAGTTTATACATCATATTTAGTTAATTGTCTTTGAAAGGGTGTTTAGGTGTGAAAAATACCACACAAAAAATATTCACCACTTTTCATATAACTCAAACTATCATTCCAAACTTTCATCTGATTGGTGATGTTGGTTTGGAATGTGTACATGTTGTTTTGAAGTTGCCCATTTTAGTCAAGGATGGATTGTACTGGTTGGGAGATTATAAAGATTTGGGCTTCTAGTTGGGTCATTATTTATCCATGGCCATATTTCTAGTGGTAGTAATGGGACCATGTGGGTACACAAAAAGGGTTACCAATGAACTATAACAACATTATTAGCTTCATGTGAGGATTCTTTTGAGATAGGTCACCAATAATGGTCCACACCATGCTTGTATTGGAAAAAATTTTAAATTTTGGATATTCCAAGTTATGGAGGAATCACTTCTTATGCTATGGAGTTTCAATAGGATCCTAAGAGAAAGAAAATTCCAAGTTATATAACTCTCTAATATACCTTGGGGTTTCCAAGAATAATATCCATTCAGTCTTTCATGACACTAACTAAGGAGGATCAAATTTAATATTATCCATACTACCTGATTCCTAGGTATGTGTGAGTGATCTAGTTGAGTGTTGTGCTTAGTGTACTATAACAACAAATTAATAAAAGGTTTTTGTAAGGATGGTCTCAAGTATGCATAGGGGGCTTCCAATATACCCAAGGGTACATGTAAGAACGAATATGTAAACATATTTTATTTAATGGAATATTACTCGCTAGATATAAAAGAGGTGTGTAGGGGAATCCAACCTGGTGACCCCACTTGTATTCCCTATGTGTATTCTTCCTAACTATAGTTTTACCCATTTAATGGTAGATCTACGTGTTTATAGATGTTGAAATACATCTCTAGCCGGAAATGTTTTTTTTTTATAAATTTGGGTGTGTGTTGGCATAGGAAAGTGCTTTGATACCACTTGTAATGTATTTATATAGCTTAAATACAGACTTAAGAGAAATATCTAAGGAAATTCAAACTACATAAAGTAAATGAAACAAAACAAGAGTGCTGAACTTGTAGAATAAGTAACCCTTTATTGATGTATATTTTTTGATATTTTTTATGGAAGACCCATGTGAGAATTTTGGTACTCTACGTATGTTTTGGAATACATAGCTGAGTCAATTTTTAGGAGAATAAACACTCATGGATTTTTTTTTACTTAAGATCTATTAATATTAATGTAATCAAGCTAATAAAAATATGTGGCTTATTATTAGGCAAGCAATGTTCATATTCCCCTTCGAGGGGGTAACCTCCAAATGAGCAATGCTCCAATATATTGATAATCCTTGACAAAATATTACATATCTCTTTACCTATATAAATAATTTATGTCTATCCTAAACCCTGATCACTAGTGTCCCCTACTTTAATGACTAGGCCACATTACAATATTAAGTACAACTACTTAGTGGGTCTTATTCAATAAGGATGGCCCTTTAACTTCATTAACAGCATGTCGACTACCTAGTGGAATTCATTAAAAGAGGATGACCATCATACATTAATTAACTAAATTCTAACAACCTAAACACCTATAACTAAAAGGGTTAGGGTGAGACCCTAGCATGTAATGCACCAAACAAGGTAAAACCCTCATTGCATAGAGAGAAACCTTGAAGCTAACATCATTCTAAGATGATCCTACACTTCATAACCTTTTTTGTTTGTTTGTTATAAATGTGCCCGTAACCTTTTGGGAAAGAATTTTTAACCATTGGCTAAAAAACCACAACCCAGGGGCATCTAAGCCGTCAAAATCATCTTGGGATCGCACCCGGCCTGTGTCGCACCAACCCTTAACATGGATAGATTTTTGAGTGTCTCCTCCCAACTAAACTCACCTTAAGAGTATTGAAATCGGGTCACCTAGCAAACGAAACCCACACCTTAACCAATTGAGCTAGCGAGAATTAACCTACACTTTATCACTAAACTAAATCCCAATTAATTTCAAGAGGCATTTTAATAATATTATTATTTAAGAATATTAAATATAGTATAATCACACATGTATCTAACATTTTGAGATTACATTATTAGCAATTCATAAAATCTATATATGATAAAATCTATATTTTTACATAGAAGAATTAAAAAAAATCTCGTTCACCCATATTAAAATATTAAAATGAATTCACACACACACACACACACACACACACACACACACACACACACACACACACACACACACACATAATTCTTCCCTCTCATCTTTATTTTTATATATTTTCTCATGAACGAGCATGAAATTACATTATATTCCATATTGCAATTCTCATGCTTGAGCGTCGAATCCTTTAATATCCCTTAGGCATGAAATTATTGTTATTAGTCCATGCCGTAGGCAACGAGGGACTATAGCAATCGATAAATCGTTGACTTGGTATTAAATTGTGCATTGACCAGAAATATTTGCATATTATCTATTTTTGGAACAAGGGAAGTGAAAACATCGATTTTTATATAATATAAAGTACCATGTTTGTCAAGATCTGATTGGACAAGGGATTGGAGGTCTTATTGCCAACTTTGCTTTTCCCAATGTTATATTTGTTGGCATATCCAAAGTATTTGAATCATATAAGGTATTTTTGAATCATATATTTTCTTATGCATTGGTTGAAGGTGGATTAATGCTAGCATTAGTTCAAATGCTTCCTTAAGCTTTTCCTGCTGGCTTGAATACATTGTCTACCATATTATTGTGTCTGATTTTTGCTTTATTGTTGCGTGCTTCGAGAGAGGAGGCTTGCCACACTGAATTTATTCTTAAATGTTTGAACATGGATAGGCCCTTAGACGGTCCTAACAGTCTTAAGTGTTTACCTAACAACTTTGGCAGTCTTAAATGTTTATTGTACAAGTGCGTTGGAATACAATTTCGTTCCATTTTTTTGATGGTAGTCGGACATCTTCCGTCGATTTTTATATAATAAAAAGTACCATGTTTGTAAAGATGTGATTAGACAACGGTTTGGAGGTCTTTTTCCCGGCTTTGATATTCCCAATGTTATATATGTTGGCATATCCAAAGTATTTCATCATATATGGTCTTTTAGAATCATATATTTTGTTATGCAATGGTCGAAGGTGGATTAATGCTAGCATTAGTTCAAATGTTTCCTTTAGCAATTCCTGCTAGCTAAAATACATTGTCTACCATATTAGTATGTTTGTTTTTTGTTTTATTCTTGCGGGTTTCGAGAGAACAGATCTGCCACACTGCATTTTTTCTTGAATGTTTGTACAGGGCTAGGACCTTGGGTGGTCCTGGCCGTCTTATGTGTTTACCTGGTAGTTTGAATGTTTATTGTGCAAATGCATTGGGACACAATTTTGTTTTTTTTGTTTTTATGGTCGGCATCGCTGCTTCAGTGGTCGATGCTTCTTCGCTGCTTTGTTCCAGGATTGTTGTTCTTGTTTGATTCAACTTTTCAAAGTTGAGGTCCTGCAACTGCAGTTGGACATCTTCGTCGTTGTTCACTGGTTTGTTGTTATTCAAATTTCCAAGCTATTCGACCTGTTATTGCGGTTTCTAGTTTTTAGGGCTGGCCTCTTGTCATCCCTCGTTGACGGGTAAGTTTCTCTGTTGTTGGTTTTCAATGGTGGGCGTCCCTGGCTCCAAATTATTTTGTAGACCATCTTGTCTGTGCTCTTAATTTCTGTTCCTGGAAACCATGCGTCTTCATATGCCGACAACGACATTCATAGCTATTTGGAAAATTGCAATGCGAAGAGGTTCTCGAAAAATAGTTGTAGACGCAGGGAAAGATTTTATTCTGTGGGTTGGAAAACTGCGCCCACCTGTTGTGTTTTTGCCCAGTAAATTTATGGTGTTATTTATTTGCATTCTTTCTTTTGTTTTGTGCCCAGTTTTGGGCTTGTAGTTTTCCTATTTTGCTTTCCTTTTTTTTGGGGGGGTGCTATTATTTTTTTTCCCCCTTTTCTCTGTTTTCAGACAAACTAAAAGTATCTAACAAACACCTTCAAAATCAGAGTTGAGGGGATGGAATAATTAATAGATGTTGAGTCATATGAAATAGATAAATAGTCCATTATACATGACATCATTGACGTGGCTTTGCATAGCAATGGCCTCTTTAGATTCGATGCATTCTTGTATACTGCAGGGGATTTCCTTTTCAATACATTCCAAGTTTTGTTGCATTTCCGGTATTCGTCGACTGAGCTGCGCAATGGATTGATAGATTATTTCTTGGCCTGCTTAAAAAATGGCAACACAGAATCATTTAACTCCTATGAATACGAACTGGAATCTGATTTTCTTCGACAGTTGCACGGAATACATGATGTCGCTACGCATTTTTCAAACATGTGGTTGTCTGCATATGTAGCTCTACCTGCACATGAAAGGGGATTCTGGGGAGACACATTTTGTATACGGTGGTTGTCTAACTGGCTCGA
The DNA here is from genome assembly GCA_009831015.1 of Picea engelmannii. Lineage (NCBI taxonomy): Eukaryota > Viridiplantae > Streptophyta > Pinopsida > Pinales > Pinaceae > Picea > Picea engelmannii. The sequence continues at coordinate 62,935 of ML830004.1, read as the reverse complement.
TATATCGGTTGGAATATGGTCATTGACAAGAAAAATAAGAGATCTACTATTCAACAAAGGTGCCTCTAGCAATCCATATTGCATCTTGTTCCATGACGCCAATGGTCTCAATGGTCATTATGAACCACTCCTGTACAAAAAATTGTCTATGTGCAATGTTGAAGTAGGTCATATTTACTTGTACCTATTTTGAAAAGACCTTGAATTGCAGTGGGAATGGATTATGCATCGCATAGATAGCCATGGTTTACAGGTGGCAACAAATGTTGTGTCTAACTGTGGAGATAGTCTGTTTAATGCAATTTTCTGTTTGGTAGCAGTGGAGTTTGATGTGAAGTCGCTGCAGCTTTACATCATGCAGTTGTTTTGCAATGCAATTGTAGGCAACAACCAACAGGATTTTAGGTGCTTGCATCAACACCTTTTGCCATATCTCCTGGAAAATATGCCAGTAGTTGGAACTTGGTAGGAATACCTTGTAAACATGGTGCTTCCATATGAAAAAGGGAATGGTGAGGGTTGCAGATTCTGTTTCCAATGGTTGTCTATGATATTCAGAGTAAATTTCTAGGTCTGGTCGGCGTTGCTAGATGGCACTACCCATTCTTGGTTTACTGATTCAAATTACGATTGAACATTTGACATCCTCTCGTTGAAAACAAATAAAACACATATCCATTATGAACCTTTGCTTCGACATATCCGTGGTTCAGGGTTGGATGTCCATGCCACCCAAACTGCATCGAATTTGCATACACACATAATTCTTTTTAGTGAGTGAAACTCTTGCCGAGTCCGATATGGCCATGGAGGGATTGAACAAAAAAATGATGCATGAAATTCATTACAGTTGTGATGAGCCCATACAGGGCTTAAACAGAAAACGTAGAGTAAGTTATCAGAACTTGAAAAAAACTATGCATCCAATTCGTCCTAGTTGTGATGAGGCCACACAGGCCTTGAAAAAAAAATGTAGGGTAGGTTATCAACACCTGGTTCAGAGTGAAATTCATCCCAATTGACATCAACTCATCGTGCCCTTGGGCAAGAAACGTAGACTAAGTTACCACAACTTGAAAAAGGTCATGTGCGAGAGAAAGAAATACATTGCCATGCTTCCTATTATAGAAAAAGCCACATATCACAATCTAAAGAAACTTTTCCGTGTAGAAAAGAACATAAACATGTGCGCTCACATATCCCAGAATGGTCATGAAACCGTCACATTTTGTGCACTAGAAACAACACTATGGACTACTGGCAATGAAAACCAGGAAACAGTTTCTACCCATACTTCCTTGTGAAATAAAATGCAACACATACGTACATGAAAGAAATTAAAGATACTCCTTCCATTGCATGTGCAATTTGTGAGCAATTGAATTTCTCAAAAAACAACAAGTCTTTCATGGATTCTTTGCAAGCAGATTACTTCGAGTTGACAGCGCATGATAAAACATTTTCTAGTGGCAAAATTTGTCTTCCATGCAAATGGATGCTTCAACATGGAAAACTACCACAACTTCCAACCCCTGGCCAAATAAGATGTAATGCACCACTACCATATGTAAGTGCGCTTACAAAACTTGAAGAGAGACTTGTCTCTCTCTGAATTGCATTTACTGGAATCAAGCCTTGTGGCTATAAACGACTCCAGATGGGCTTAACAGGATCAATTATTAATGTGTCTGTTCAAGTAGATGTTGTACAAAGACCCTTGCCACAATTCATTAACAATACAATGAAAATTGTCGTGGCTCTTAAAAGATGCTTGGGATACAAAAATGCATATCAAACAAGCAAAGTGCGGGTGCATGCTGTTATGAAAGCATTAAAGGAATTATATTCAAGGGCCTTGTACAAAGTACAAAACATTTGTATAAATGACAACTGGAACAATGTTCTTGCAGAAGAGAATAACAACTTTGCAGACACTTTTGAAAATCCTATTGAATTTGATACAAGTGATGAATCAAAGAATGAAATGTGTGTTGAGACATTGGTGCATGGATTCACTGATTCACAGTGTATTCGTGATTTGCAAGACAAGATTATTGAAATTGCACCTCCTGAGGCGTAACCTCCAGTTGGAATATTCAAAGACAAATTCGCTGAGGAAATGAACTTTCCAACACTCTTGTATGGAGATGCACGTGCCACTGATATCACAAAATGATTCAGTTATCATAAAATAGTCCGATGGGAGCTGCTACATTCAAGCGATTGCTTCTCCTGTCACATAAATTTTTTTTTTTATAAAAAAATGCGCATAGTAATACAACAAGTTCTCTCTTGCATGTGGGTCCGAATTAGGAAAGCCCAGTTACAAGGAATAAATTTGTTGGCGAAGGATGTGAAGTACAGAGTAAATTACTGGGGGCAGTTCCAAAGAAATTTTTGATGAAGATGAATCCTTCATGTTCCAGACTGCTATTTTTGAAAGAGAATAAAAAAAATATAGTTATTGAAAAAAAAGATGTCAAAAATAAGTAAAGAAAACATCGTTCAAAACTTCACCTTGCCAATATGCAGGCATGGAAAATCTCTCAACTTCACATGGAAACCGAATATGCTCTTCATGAATCTGTTCGACTCGTTGAGGCCGAGAATGCCAAACTAGAGGACCGGATTAAGTAATTAGAGGTAGCTTTGTTTCCTATGCCATTGCTTGGCAGTCCTTCGACAATAGCCATAACTTCGACTCCCTGCACCCCTACAACAAATCTAAAAGGCTCCTCCAGCTTCCTGCATCCTGTAGAAGATATGTGGAGAAAAATATCAACAAAAGAATGGAACTGATCACTAAGACCTGGGAAACATTACAAAATATGGATTCGGTGGGAAGCAAGGCACATAACTTGTTCCAACTTATGTAGACAGATTTAAAAAATGAAGAAACTTTGTATTTGCACACAATCATCCGTTTTGCCTTTCATGTCAACAACCTGCCAGAAAAAACAAGAAGACAACATGGTCTCCCATCCACAAAATGGCTCATTCAATTAGAAGCATGCTGGAAAGAAAAGGAGAAAAACATGTATCTCATTGTCCAGTGATGTGAGAAAACAATATCAAAGAAAGAAACATTAGTCACAATAGTGGCCAAAATAGACTTAGTCGGAAGGAAAAATGACTTCGAGGACCCCAACATAATCGTCAACTCATTGGCATTAACCAAGCAAGATTTCGATAAACAACTTGATAATTTTTAGGCCTTGTCTCTAGAAAAAAATTACAGGATTCTTGAATATGATGAGGAAGACGTAGACAACTGGCTGGTCTACTATTCGGTGCATAATGGAGACATTCATCAGTTTCTGTGTAATTATTCTATTGTTCTAATCGAATTAGAAAATGAACTTTTCAGCATTGAAATTTGGAATGGCATCAACGTCGCCCCCTTGAAAAGCTATGTTGAAAAGAACTTGAAGTGGGTGCCTGACGAAATCCAACAGGAAAATGCATCAGCAAGCAAATAGCAAATTTCCTTCTTGGAACATTCCTATGCATTCTTTGTTTATCAGTCTAGTTATTGAAGCGGGTCGGCCATGAAAATCAATAGGAATACACATCATCAAGCAAATACCAACATTACTTATATGTACCATGCCTGTAGGTGTATATTCATAGTCCTTCCGTTATCAATTCAATTATTCTACCTTTTCTGAATATAAATCTATAACCAATGTCTGATATCTTACCATTTCTACTTTTCAAGTATTACAGTCTACCGTGTCCCACTTCTTCTTTCCAGTCCTATTTCTTGTACATATTTCTCTTATGGTCCGCGGGAGCCCCAATCCCAGTCTATATGACAAACGCATTTAAATTTCTAGGAATATGTAACAAAGTCTTATTTTTTCCATATATTCAAAATAAAACTATTCTTTTTTCTTCTCATATATTTATGTGTTGCTACCATTTTTTTTCCAGCTATGTTGAATGTGAAGACATTCTGTTTATTTTATTTCAATTATCTTCCTTTCTGATGCCACCTGTCCTTTAGAATGTTTCTGACAGAGTCCCTTACAATTCAAATAGTTCGAACTCTGATTGTGAATTTGTATATCGCCGAACTCTGGGTGTTCTCTGTAGGCCATAGAACCACATAGGCCCATTTTTCATCCCACCAACTCTAGAACCCGTGATCCAACAACTGACTAACTATGGGTTCAGGGATCCGTCCTTGCTCTATCAAATCTCATCCCCATAGTTTATAAAAGTACATATTTCGTATGTATAAAAGTAAATATATGCTTTTTAAAATTACATCTTTGGTATGTATAATTTATGCTCTCCAGGGACCTTTAATTTTATAAATTTCATTTTCTTCTCTCCAGGAGCCCTTCTTTTAAGGAAAGCTAATTCAACAATGCTGGTTTTTTTTTGTGCTTTTCTCCACTAAACTATGTAACAGGTGTCACTACTATTTTTTTTTGTGTTTTCTTGTCTACGACCGTATGTAAAAAAAAGTACGGTAATGCTAAATTTTTTTGACACGAGGGCCTTAAAATTGAAGTTGTGCCCAAGTTCGATTGTAAATTTGTATATCACAGAACTATCAGTGATTTTTAGTAGGGCACAGAACAACAAAAGCCCAATTTTCAGCCCCACATCCCGAGAACCTGCCATCCAAAAAATGGAAAATTATGCTATGATGGCTCAGTCCATGCTCTTTAAAATCTCATCCCCATACTGTATAAAAGTACATATTTCGTATGTATAAATATAAATATCTACTTTGTAAAATTACATATTTTGTATGCATAAATTATGCATATTTTTCCTTGCCTGGTCATTTTCAAAATTACATATGAGGTAAAACACTCACTTAAATTTCACATATCATATTTCACACACACACACACACACACACACACACACACACACACACACACACACACATGTTTCTTTAAATTTATAGGAATATGTAAGACGTTTTATTATTTTTTCTACATAAATGTCATAAAATTGTTTTCACTACTTTATCTTTACCACTTGTCCTACTTACTGCTTTCCACAGAGGCCGTTACAATTGAATTAGTCTAAAATCCTCTTGTCAATTTGTCTATTGCGGAACTCTGGGTATTCTTTGTAGGCCACGGAAGAACATAGGCCCATTTTTCAGCCTTCCAAACCGAGAACCCACGATGCAAAAAAAATGGCTATCTATGAATTCAAGGCTCTGTGCATGCTCTATAAAATGTCATCCCCATAGTCTATAAAAGTACATATTTCGTATGTCTAAAAGTAAATATCCTCTTTATAAAATTGTATCTTTTCTATGTATAGTTTATGCTGTCCAGGAACCTTTAATTTCATAAATTTCAATTTCTTGTGTCCAGGAACCCTTGTTTTAAGAAAAGCTATTTCGGGAATGCTAGTTTTTTTGTGCTCTTCTCCGCGAACCTATGTGACAAACGTTACTACTATTTTTTTGTGTTCTTTGTCCATGAGCATATGTAAAACATATGTAAAGAATACTATTTTGGGAATGCTACATTTTTTTGGACATGATGCCCTTAAAATTCTAATAGTCCGCAAGTCCAATTGTCAGTTTGTATATCGCAGAACTATCGGTGCTTTTTGTAGGACAGGGAAGAACATAAGCCCAATTTTCAGCTCGATATCCCAAGAACCCGGCATCCAAAAACTGGCTATGTATGGAATGAGGGCTCCGCTTTGTAAAATTACATATTTTGTATCTATAAATTATGCTGTGAAGGAACCTTTCATTTCATAAATTTCAATTTCTATTGTGTCCACAATCCCTTCTTTTAAAGAAAACTAAGTCAGGAATGGTAAATTTTTTTGTGTTTTTTCTCAACAAACCTATGTAGCAGACATTACCACTATTTTTTACAATTGAAATAATCCAAACTCCACTTGTCAATTTGTATATCGCGGAACTCTGGGTATTCTTTGTAGACCACAGAACAACACAGGCCCATTTTTCAGCCCAGCAGCCCGAGAACCCGTGATGCAAAAAAATGCTAAGTATGAATCCAGGGCTCTGTGCATGCTCTATAAAATGTCATCCCCATACTCTATAAAAGTACATATTTCGTATCTATGAAAGTAAATATCTGCTTTATAAAATTGCATCTTTCGTATGTATAATTTATGCTGTCTAGGAACCTTTAATTTCATAAATTTCAATTTCTTTTGTCCAGGAACCCTTGTTTTAAGAAGCATACAAAAACTGGCTAAGTATGGAATAAGGGCTCTTCTTTGTAAAATTACATATTTTGTATCTATAAATTATGTTGTGCAGGAACCTTTCATTTCATAAATTTCAATTTCTATTGTGTCCACGATCCCTTCTTTTAAAGAAAACTAAGTCGGGAATGGTAATTTTTTTTTGTGTTTTTTCTCAACAAACCTATGTGGCAGAAATTACCACTATTTTTTACAATTGAACTAGTCCGAACTCCACTTGTCAATTTGTATATCATGGTACTCTGGGTATTCTTTGTAGACCATGGAACAACACAGGCCCATTTTTCATCCCGGTAGCCTGAGAACCCACGATGTTGTCAGGGAACCTTTACTTTCATAAATTTCAATTTCTTGTGTCCAAGAACCCTTGTTTTAAGAAAAGCTATTTCGACAATGCTAGCTTTTTTGTGCTCTTCTCCACGAACCTATGTAACAAACATTACTGCTATTTTTGTATTTTTTGTCCACGAGCGTATGCAAAACATATGTAAAGAATACTATTTCGGCAATGGTTAACTTTTTGGACAGGATGCCCTTAAAATTATAATACTCCGCAAGTCGAATTGTCAGTTTGTATATCGCGGAACTATTGGTGCTTTTTGTAGGGCACAGAAGAACAAAAGCCCAATTTCCAGCCCGACATCCTAAGAACCTGCCATCCAAAACTGGCTAAGTATGGAATGACGTCTCCACTTTGTAAAATTACATATTCTGTATGTATAAATTATTCTGTCTAGGAACCTTTCATTTCATAAATTTCAATTTCTATTCTATCCACAATCCCTTGTTTTAAAGAAAAMTAAGTCAGGAATGCTACATTTTGTTTGCGTTTTCTGTCAACAAACCTATGTAACAAACATTGCCACTATTTTTTACAATTCAAATAGTCCGATCTCCGCTAGTCAATTTGTATATCACGGAACTCTGGGTATTCTTTGTAGGCCACAAAACAACAGAGGACCAATGATAAATTTGTTGGACACGATGCCCTTAAAATTATAATAGTCCGGAAGTCAAATTGTCAGTTTGTATATCACAGAACTATCAGTGCTTTTTGTAGCGCACAGAAGAACAGAAGCCCAATTTTCAGCTCGACATCCCGAGAGCCCGCCATCCAAAAATTGGCTAAGTTTGGAATGAGGGCTCCAATTTGTAAAATTACATATTCGGTATGTATAAATTATGCTGTCCAGGAACCTTTCATTTCATAAATTTCAATTTCTAGTGTCCATGATCCCTTATTTTAAAGAAAACTAAGTTAGGAATGCTAATTTTTTTTGTGTTTTTTGTCAACAAACCTATGTAACAGACATTAACAGTATGTTTTACATTTCAAATAGCCCCAACTCCACTTGTCAATTTGTATATCATGGAACTCGAGTATTATTTGTATGCCACGAAACAATAAAGGCCTAGTTTTCAGCCCGCCAGCCCAAGAGCTTGCGATGCAAAAAATGGCTAAGTATGAATTCAGGGCTCCGTGCATGCTCCATAAAATGTCATCCCCATACTCTATAAAAGTACATATTTCGTATGTATAAAAGTAAATATCTGCTTTATAAAATAACATCTTTGGTATGTATAATTTATGTTGTCCAGGAACCTTTAATTTCATAAATTTCAATTTCTTGTGTCCAAGAACCCTTGTTTTAAGAAAACCTATTTCGGGAATGCTAGTTTTTTTTTGTGCTCCTCTCCACGAACCTATGTAACAGAATGTACTACTATTTTTTTGTGTTTTTTGTCCACGAGCGTATGTAAAGAATACTATTTCAGGAATGCTAAATTTTTTGGACACGATGCCCTTAAAGTTATAATAGTCCACAAGTCTGATTGACAGTTTGTATATTCCTGAACTATCGATGGTTTTTGTACGACATGGAAGAACATAAACCCAGTTTTTAGCCCAACATCCTGAGAACCCACCATCCAAAAATTGGCTAACTATTGAATGAGGCCTCCGCTTTGTAAAATTACATATTTTGTATGTATAAATTATGCTGTCCAGGAACCTTTCATTTCATAAATTTCAATTTCTATTGTTTCCACGATCTTCTTTTAAAGAAAACTAAGGCAGGAATGCCATTTTTTTTTCTATTTTTTGTGAACAAACCTATGTAACAGATATTACCACTATTTTTTCTCGTTTTTCCCCACGTACTCATGTACTACAACTTCTTGCCCACGTGTCTGTACTCCGTCGCATTTATTCCCTTTCTTGCGGATGGGTTGCTAGTAGATAACACGCGTCAAGTGAAGCAGCCAAGAGAGATCCTCCGTGGCACCGACCACATGACGACAATGTGCCACTCCCTCCCACATGCCTCATGAATTTAAATTCAGATCACTCGAGGCAGACCGTCATTACTCTCAGTGTGCCCTGCTCTGCCTTCGCATCCCTTGAATGGACCAAAACCCTTGCTGGGCCTTTACTCTGTGTGTGCGGCCATTTATGGAACCTCACCAGCTCCCCAACCTATTTCAATTACTCCAGTGGCTCCATATGGCTCATTCTTTCCTAGTTTTTCTTCTCAGAGCTCAGCCTCCTGCCCACCCTTTCCCTGCTATGCTTTTGTCCTCTCCCGCTCTGTTCCTGGTGCATTTTCTCTCTCCCACAGTATGGGAGATTCCCCGACTATGAGGGAAGTCGAAATGTGGGCCAGCCTGCCAGCCAAACCGACCCCTCCTGGTTCTCTGTCCCTTGCCCGCTCCCTCCCTGTTATCCTTCTCCTCTTTGTCCACCTCATCCTCCTCCTTGGAACAGTCGACTCAAATTCTCGCTTCTCTCCCACCCCTTCCTGCATCCCTTGCCAACAGAATGGAGGGGCTGGAATGCTTAGGAGCGTCACTGGACTACAACCCAGAACCTTTAGGCAATTCAACATCTGTTTCACACCCAAGCCCTTTGGCTCCTCCCAACTCTCTGACCACCCAGTCGCTTGAGGACCAGGCTCACCATGCCCAATTTTAGATGGATGGTCCAAAATCCAGTCAAAATTCACGACGACAACCCCAATCGCGAGGTGGTTCCAACGCTGACCTAGAATGCGAGTGGAAAACAACCCTTGCACTGGTGCAGAGCCTGGTATTCGACCTACGTCAGGACATGGACGACCTCTGGTTCTGCCTTGAGACCTTAGACGACAAAACCTCTCAACTCCTACAGTTGCTCTCTGCGTTACAGGGTGGTCATCACCTCCCAGCAGAGGCAGCCCAAGAAGCAATAACTCAACCAACAACTACCTCGGTACCAGTGTTGGCACTGGAAAATTTGGTCCATGCACAGGGAGACCCCGAGAAATAGAGGCTTCCATCACGCCCGGAGGAGGTCCAAAAGGAAGAGCATGTGCCATCACAGACAGAGGATTCCATGCAACTAGACCAGACACCACTCGAGGAGGAGCCACCTCCTCCCGGGGACACAAAATTCGTCGCCTTCTACATGCCTGCGTCACTGCACTACAACCCGTACCGGTGATCTGTCTATTGTTTTTGTCTATTGTTTTGTCATGTGCATGGCGACCTTTCATGAATTTGTCCATGGTTATTATATTTATGCTCTCTACACTTTCCACAGTTGTAACGACCACCCTTAGGGGCCATAATTTTGAACTGTTTTTGCATCAGTAACAGTCTAGTCTTCAGTTATGAAGTGCTTTGGATAGCTGAGCTGGTTTCCCCTCAGGGAAGCTCACCATTTACAACATAAAACAATGGAAATTCTCTGTAGTCCCTCATTTTGACAGAATTTTATACAATATTACTTGAAAACAAAAAAATATTGAATAAAATTTACATAATTGTTTATACTATTCATTAAGTAAAACATGTTATAGCATTATATAAATTACTTTAAATCTCCATACAGTGTTATAATGTTCTATAAATTGCTCAGTCTCATGTATATGAAGGAATTGTTTGGTGAAAAATGTATATGACGGAAGTCTTCGGTCCAAAATGTATATCACGTAACACGCAGGACATGAAAAGTGTGAACCCGCAACTCCGTAATTCTTCCTTGCAAAATGTATCAAGTTTTATAGCATTATACAAATTAATATAAATCTTGCTACAATGTTATAATTTTTTATAAATTACCGTCTCATGTATAGGACATAATTGTTAGCTGCAAAATGTATATGGCAGAAGTGTTGGGTGCAAAATGTATTTCACGGGACAGGCTGGCCATAAAAAATGAAAAATGTGAACCTGCGACTCCACCAACCCGCAACTCTGTAATTGTTGGGTTACATTGGTTATGTATTAAATATTTCATGTACTATCAAACTAAGATCCTAGGAAGTTTCCTTCATGTACCAGACATTAATAATTTTTGATAAATTCCAAATCAAGCTAATTCAGGAATACTAAATTCTGCATGAATACCACATGTATCGCAACTTGCAACCCACACATTTACTCTCCTTCCAGCCTGGCAATGACTACGCTGCCATGCAACACTTGTTTATATTGTCATGGTTCAGCATGAAAATGCATTATATTCCTTATTACAATTCTCATGCTTGAGCATTGAATCCTTTAATATCACTTGTGCATGGAACGCTTATGCAATCCTTTTTTTCGAGCCTTAAGCTAATTGATGTTATAATGGAAGGCATTTATTTCTTTAAATTCATTTCAAGTTTATATTTAGTTTTGTTAGTGGAGATATGTCATATTAATGGAATATTAAAATTGCGGAGTATGAATTTTTCATAGTTTTAAATGTGATATTTATTTTGGTTATATTAATATAAATTTTGAATTTAAATTTGAAGTTCGAAAGTGTTTTGATTTAATTATTTAGTGATAATTTATTTAACTTAAAATAATAGATTTTAAATAAAACACATAAGTGTTTATTGGTTTATAATATAGTTATTTAGATTCCATTTTCCATCATGATAGATGGTCACTCCACTTTGACATATTTTCCACCACATACTACCATCAATTCAATCCATTCAATCTATATCTTTAGGGGACTAATGGTTATTTTAACATGCTAGGTAAATCTTGTGGGAATAGAATCTTAGTTTTCAAGTGTGAAACTCCTAATTCCCACTCATTAGCCCAAATAACATTAGGTAATATTAGTGAGATGTTTCAACATATTTAATCAATGAAAACATATTGATTAAGATTAACATTTAATATCTAGCCCCCGGGGGGCAGCTCAATTGGCAAGTGTCGTGATATAGCGTGTTATGTACGATGAGGTTTCAAGTTCAAATCCCCCCGACTTACCCATGCCTGCGGAAGGGGCATACATATGGCACCTGGAGGTTATAGTGGTAGCGGTCGGAATCGACCCCGTGTCACGCGAGTATGAGACCGGCCCAGTTGCCGATTCCGCCAGCATAAAAAAAAAGAAGAAAAAAAGATTAACATTTAATATCTTGTTATTTTTTGAATAGTAAAATCCATTTTTAATTGATTAGTGGGAATTTATGAACCTCGACACCACATTAACATGGTACACACCCATTTTAACATGAAGGAGAGAGATTTGAACCTAACACCTCTCCCAAGAGTTAATAATTCCTACACTATTACACCACATTGTATTCACCACCTAATACCCTACTCAATACACTATGCATTGGGTATTCACCATCTAAGACCATACTTAATGCATCATGGGATAATCCCCACTTAAATACTACTCATAACCATTCCCCAAATCCATGAATTCAATTTATTTATCCATAATTGGCCCAACGATCTTCCTCATTATTGAGCTCACGCAAAACATGAAAGAATGATATGGAGATGGGGGAATTTGCTTCTTGTTTGATATTATCCAAAATGGATGCTAGAGGATAATCACTCGACTCTGAATTATATACCATATGTCGGATAATAATTTTAGAGTGTCCTATGATAGAAAGAGAATTCACTCCAATTCACTTAGCTATTTTGAGTCCTTGCCATAGGACGTAGGCTTCTTCCATTTTGTTGGTAGCATTATGTAGACCCAAAGAAAAACAAGTTCTCGATGTCCCTCCAGGATCCATGATGACCCCCCCTCACTTGCCACCCCATAGTTTATTGGATCTTAAGAAAACATGATAAATGAATTAATTGGTTTACTTTAACATTTTTGCAGTGCCCCCACTACATAGCCCATAATGTTTTTTTGATTCCATGAAAATAAATGCATCTAACACCATTTCTAAAACAAGAATGCAATTAATTAAAAGTCCCATAACATCATATAAATTGCTAAAACTCAGAGTTGATGCACAACAATAAAAATACATTACTAAAAATAGAGAGCAAAGATAAAACACTTATCTTTGAACAACAAATGGGCAATAGACTGTAGGGGATGGATGTTCCTCACAACCATAGATTTGTTTCTCCAAATCTCAACAAAAAATCACCCCTGAGATAGGGCTACAAATCTACAAAAGAGGGTGTCTCTCATAGTCCAATTCACTCCCACAACAAACTGGTTTTCCTACAACTATCCCAATCATCCATCTCTCTTCCCCTCAACCTGCAAAAACCAAGGAATGGGATCCCCCTTCACTTCACATAGTCCCTTAAGCATCCCCACTTCCCTCTATGGATCCAACATAAGGTTGGCTAGGAATATCAAATTCCGGGGACTCCATGGATGCTAACTTCCATAGAAAAAATCATAGAACAACTCACTTTTCTAAGGGAAATCTCTCACATGAAAATATCCCTCTCTACAGGCCTAACTAACTACTTCTTCATGCAACAAGAGCTCTAACAAACTTCCACAAACACCTTATACTATGGCTACCTTCAAGCTCCAATGCTCTCTCCACTCCCTTACCACTCCAAAAACTGCATGCAAAAACTGCCCACAATGGCCATTCAAATTTCACTTTTACCCATGAAAATTGACTCACATTCCCAAAGGTTGAATGTACTCAGTCCCCATGCTCTCATAACTATGGGATGCGAATTTTCCCACCAAACCCTCTTACATGTGTTTAATGATTGGACTCTCATACACTCAAAAGGAAATTGGAAGGTTCACTCAATATAATAATTTAGGAAAGTTGGTTGGAATTAATACCTATGAATAATTCCTCCCACTTGGACCTCTCTCTTAGACATTCCCTTCTCTTCTGGAAACTTATCCCCCAATTACTCTGTTCGTGTCCACCCACAACTGATTTCACATTTATTTTGTTATTACAATATATAATGGTCACAAATTACATATTTGGGCCCAAGGCCATACATTGTATTTAATTACACATCGCTAAAATGGGGATGTCACATTCCACAAAGTCTTCATCTAGATAAACAATCCTTATTATTGGCACACTAGTCAACAAAATTTTCAAGTGTTGAAAACTTCTTACACAATCAAAATTCCACTCAAATCACACACCTTTCTTTTGCAGGGATGTAATTGGATGCATAATTTTTTAGAAGACTTCAATAAATATTCTGTAATAACCTGCAAGTCCCATGAAGGACCTCACCTTTGCGACATTTCTTGGTGTTGGCCATTCCTAAATGGCCTTTATCTTTTATGGATCCACAACTATTCCTTCCTTAGAAATGATATGACCCAAATAATGAATCTACTACTGGTAAAATGAACACTTGCTCAACTTTTCATACAACTGATGCTCCCTCAATACTTGTAGCACCATCCTCAAGTGTTGTTCATGCTCTTCTTCAGACTGAGTAAATAAGTATATCATCCATAAATACAATGAAAAACTTATCTAAGTAGCTTCTGAAAACTCCATTCATCAAACACATGAAGACAACTGGTGCATTTGATAAACCAAATGGCACCATCGTGAACTCATAATTTCCATACCTCGTTTTGAAGGCAGTCTTGTTGATGTATTCTTCTTTAATTCTCACTTGGTGATATCCAGATCTGAGATCAATCTTTGAAAATATATGCAGTCCCCTTAGCTAATAAAAGACTTCATCTATCCTTGGGAAAATATACTTGTTCTTTACTGTTACTTTTTTCAATTGCCTGAAGTCAATGAAAAGTCTCAATGTACCATCCTTCTTCTTCACGAACAATACTGGGGCAACAAGGTGACACACTTGGACGTATATACCCCTTGTTTAGAATATCTTCAATTTTCATGTGCAATTCCTTCAATTCTGGCGTACTCATCCTATAAGGAGTCTTGGATACAAGAGTTGCTCCCGACATCAAATTTATAGAGAAATCAATATCTATTTTTGTTGAAAACCCCGATATCTTTTTAAAGACATCCTCAAATTCTTTTAGTACTACACAGTCTTCAACATTTGGCACTTTGTCCTTAGGTGCCTCCTCCATGTGTGATGCAAATACTTGACATCATTTCCTGTATCTTTTCTTCAATTGCAAGGCTAAAACTTCTCTGATAGTTACAACTCTTGGAATGCCTTTAATTGTTCTTAAGTTTCCTTCCTCATCCAAGCAAGTAAATGTCTTATTGTAAAAATCTAGAACAACATGGTGCTGGTCCAACCAATCCATACCAATGAGACAATCATGAGAGCCCAAAGGTATGATATTCAAATCAACTTTTGTGCACAGTCCATTCATGTCCATCAGACATGCCTTAACCATATCAATAATTTTCCTTTTTTCCTTTTTAACTAACTACACCAACCAAGATTTTCCAAGATTGCTTCTTGGCAATTGGAATATTTCTACCATATTAGGATCTAGATAGCTATGAATAGATCCTGAATCAATCAAAATAGCAATGGGTTGGTCATTGATCTTAACTTCCAATTCAATCATGTGCAACTGAAACTAAGGTTTCTTTTTATCTAGGGCTGCATATATCCTTGGTGCATTTCTTCCCATGTCTTCAACTGTCGCAACTTGCTGTATACTATGCGTAGTCCTCACTTTTTCACCTCTTCAAGGGCAATCTATGTACATATGATCTCTGCCACAAACCCAACAATGAACATGTTGTTTCCTTGGTCTTTTCCCCAATGACTTATTCATTCTAGGTTACTTGGGAGTTGGATGTCCTTGTGTAGTATTTCTAAAAAATGGTGGCTTGGTTCCCTTCTTCCTCTGTTCCACCTCTATTTTCATTTTGATTTCACAATGCTTTTGGAAAGTCAGTCTTCCCTTTTTCCGGTCATAAATACATTCAACGCACCTATGGTTTCCTCCAATGGCTTGGGATCATCATATTGTATCTTGTCCTCGATAAATGACAACATCCCACTTAGGTAACTCTGAATTTTAACTTTCTCATCCTTGATGAATGTGAGATATTTCAACAGTTCTAACAATATTCTTTCATACTCATCTATTTTCATACTTCCAATCTTGAGTTCAAAGGATTCCTTCATTTTCTTTTCATAGTATTGCTTAGTTAGGTATTTCTTTTGAAAACGCCTCTTGAAATCCCTCCAAGTAATATTCTTTTCATCAATGTGTTTCACTTGCACAAATTGATGCTTTTCCTTTTAGCTGATAGATGTAAATTCTCCCTTCTAATTGCATAGAGTAATTATGCATCTAGAAGTACTTCCTCACACTCAACAACTAGGTCTTCACATTTTCATCCTTCTTGTGCTCACCATCAAAGGAAGAAGGCTTGATCTTATTCATTTCTCCTTGTAGCTCGCCCACCCTAGTCCTTATCTTAATCTTTCTGATAGGAGATGGACTTGAGATACTGCAAGATTTCCTACACGAATGCTTTGGTGAGTGGTGATTTTTTCTATCAGCACTTATGGTTTCTCTTCTTTCACCATGAGACCCGTGACTCCTTGAATTACTTGAATTTGTCTTCTTATCCATTTTCTTTTCTATTCTATCCAATCTTTTCATCAACTTGATATTGAAGCCATCGTGTTGCTCCTTGGCTTTCATAATCCTTTCATTATCAGTTTTATAGATTTGGACATCTTTTTGCAGTCTCTTTATGGTTTCTACCAATTTTATGTGCTCCTCCTTGGCTTCTGTACCATCATCACCCAAACCGACATACAAATCTCTGAATTCAACATCATTGTTGTAATTTCTCTACGCATCTTCCATGTTTTTGACTTTTTGCAATGATTCTTTCCTGCTCTAATCACTGTTAAGGCAATAATATTTGTTAGATGAATTCATGTAAAAACTTCATGAAAAAAATGCACCATTTTGTCAAAATCCTTTCTTATGATTCCTTGTATGATTTTTAACACCCCAAATCTTAGTGCGCACACCCGTGCATCAACATTTTGCGTGCATCACAAATCTACATCGTGCACCAATATTTTTCCATGCACAATAAACTCTGCATTGTGTGACACCACTACTTAGTGTGCATGAAAATTTCATGTTGATCTCTATCCCATACAATTCTAGTGTTGAACCTGTGGCTTTGCACACTATTGATTGGACCATGTAGGCTCGGTGTTGAAAGTAGAGCTCTGGTGCCAGAATGTAATGTCTCCAACCACCCAAGCTGAGCCATGCCACACAAATCTCAATTTATTTCTATTTGATACCACTTTTTAATGTTCCCAACTCACTGCTAGGAAATGCCACTCCAAAAGTCTAGTGCACAGATTCTTCTCTATAACACTATTCTAGGAAGAAACACTTGAGGTAGTGCACATGAATCCAAGTTGGGTTGCACCACATTAACTTTCCTCATTTGACACAACTTATAACAACGAAAGTAACACAATACATCTGTGTGCACAAGCATGCTGAGAACACAACACTACTATGCGTGTAATCCATCCTGAACATGTGATCACTACTGCACACACAACCATTTTGGCGCCAGACACAAATTCTGTTCTCCTTGTGTGCAGGGACTGCTTTCCTGTGCGTACAAGTGAATCCAGTCTCTTGTGTGCACATAGTACTTCCTATGCGCATGACCATTCTAACCTCTCCATGAAGATTTATGATCATTATTATAAGGTAAACTTAACAATAGTAACTAACAACATTGTCATACTCAATAATGTATGAATACACATACTAAATATCAATACCACACTTACATGTGCAAGCAATATAACAACAATTAGTTATATACAACAACATACAAGAATTAAGTCATATCAAACATAGTTAATTGAGCACACAATAAATAAGACAAACACATAAGGAAACTTATATTTTATGAAAAAGTCACCAACTGCATGCAGAATTCAAAAGTTCCTCCCAACCATAGAAATTGTTGCTCATAAACTTTCATCAACATGTCACCCCCGAGATGGGGCTTAAAATCCACCAGGCCAAAAGGATTCCTAATACTAGTCTAAGATATGATAAACAACAAAAATTCTCAGTCAAATGTGCCCACTGCTGCAACTATTCTACAATCCTTTATTCCCCACACGTCTGTCCCACCCTAGGAAGTGTGCCCCTTCTCTTCTCAACAGTCCTTCAACTACCTCACTTGTAACATCCCCATCTACTCACATTGCTTAGCAGTCCTAGGAAGCTTAGTAATGAAATCAATGGTTACAACCTCCCACTTCCACTCAAGAATGGGTAAAGGCTGTAGCAAACCACCTAGATGTTCTCAGCCTTGTAAAATGGTTACAATCTAGATTCTTCTAGATTGTAACCATTTTACAGCCTAGATTCTTCTCAGCCTTGACCTTTTTACATTCAAGGAATCTAGCAATAAAATCATCAACTTCCTTTCTCATGCCTATCCAATAATATTAATTTTTGACCATTTCTATTATCTTCTGGTATCCTGGATGTCCTGCATAAGGAACTTTATGCATCTCTAACAATAAAATATTTTTCAACTCTGGAACATTTGGCACATAAACTCTATGCCTATACATTAGGATTCCATCCTCTTTTAGCTCATAATATTCCAATATTGAGTTCAAAGAATTCCTTCATTTTCTTGTCATATCATCGCTTAGTTAAGTATTTCTTTTGAAAATACCTTTTGAAATCACTCCAAGTAACCTTATTTTCATCAATGTGTTTCACTTGCACGAATTGATCCCACCAAATTGATGCTTTTCCTTTTAGCTGATAGATGAAAATTCTCCCTTCTGGTTGCGCAAAGTAATTATGTAGCTGGAAGTACTTCCTCATACCCAACAACCAGGTCTTTGCATATTCATCCTTCTTGTGCTCACCATCAAAGGTAGGATACTTGATCTTATTCACTTCTCCCTGTAACTTCTCCAACCCAGTCCTTCTCTTATGCTTTCTGACAGGAGATGGACTTGAGATACTGCGCACTTTGTTACATGAATGCTTTGGTGAGTGGTGAAATTTTCTATTAGCACTTATGGTTTCTCTTCTTTCACCATGAGACCTCTAACTCCTTGAATTACTTAACTCTGTCTTCTTATCCATTTTCTTTTCTATCCTATACAAGCTTTGTATCAACTTAATATTGAATCCATCTTGTTTCTCCTTGGATTTCATAATCCTTTTGTTATCAACTTTATAGATTTGGACATATTTTTGCAATCCCTTTATGGTTTCGACCAAGTTTATGTGCTCCTCCTTGGCTTCTATACCATCATCACCCAAACTGACATACAAATATATGAATTCATCATCATGGCTATAATTTCTATGGACATCTTCCATGTTTTTTACTTTCTGAGTTGATTTTGTCATGCTCTAATCACTGTTAATTTAGGCAATAAGATTTGTTAGACAAATCCATGCAACAACTTCATGAAAAATATGCACCATTTTGTCAAAATCCTTTCTTCTGATTACTTGGATGATTTTTAACACCCAAAATCTTCATGCACACACTCACACATCAATATTTTGCGTGCATGACAACTCTGCGCCACACACCAATATTTTTCCATGCACAATAAACTCTGTACTATGCAACACTAAAAATTAGTGTGAAAGAATATTTCATGATGATATATGGCCCATACAAGTCCAGTGTTGAACCCGTGGCTTTGCACACTATTGATTGGCCCATGTAGGCTCAATGTTGAAACTAGAGATCTAATTCCTGAATGTAACATCCCCAACCACCCAGGCTAGGCCACACCACACAAATCTCAACTTGTATCATTCTAATACCACTTTGTAACATTCACAGCTTATTGTTGAGCAATTCCACTCTAAAATTTTAATGTGTAGATTGTACATTATAACATTGATTTGCATAGAAATACTTGAAGTAATGTGCACGACTCTAAGTGAGATCGTGCCACATTAACATTCCTCATTTGACACAACTTATAACAATGGAAGTAACACAATACATATATGCACACAAGCATGATGGGAACACAAAATTATTGTGTGTTTATTCGATCTTGAATATGCGATCACTACTACATGCACAACCATTCTAGTGTCACACACAAACTGTCTTCCTTTTGTGTGGGGACCGTTGCCCCATGCTTACAAGAAAATCCAGTCATTTGTGCACACAGACTACTCCTTGTGCACATGATGATTTTAATCTCTCCACGAAGACTCATGACCATTATTATAAGGTCAACTTAACAAGAGTAACACACAACAATTGTCACACTCGGCATGTATGACTACAAATACTAAATATCAACACCACACTTACATGTGGAAGCAGTGTAACAACAATTACTTATATACAAAAACATACAAGAATTAAGTTATATAAGACATAGTTAATTTATCACACAATAAATAAGACAAGCACATAAGGACACTTATCTTTTATGAAAAGGTCACCAACTGTGCACAAAACTCAGACGTTCCTCCCATCCATAGACGCTATTGCTCATAAAATTTCAGTAACAGGTCACCCCCGAGATGAGGCTTAAACTCCACTAGGGAAAAATGATTCCTAATACCAGATAAGGTCTGATAAACAATGTAATTTCTCAGTCCAAGGCACCCACTACTACAACTAGGCTAGAGTCCCTCATTCCCCACATGATTGTCCCACCCTAGGGAGTGTGCCCCTTCTCTGCTCAATATTCCTTCGGAAGCCCCACTTCCCTTCTAGATATTCAAAAACAAGTCGAAAAAGAAGTCTCATAGCACTACAACTATTGCCAAATGCACCAGGGAACAATTCCCAACAAATATCTTACCTGGAGAGAATACTCACGGGCCTGAAAACCTGCATTTTTGACAACAAATATCTCACCTGGAGAGAATTCTCAGGGGCTTGTAAACCGCTTCTTCAAAAACACATAGGTCTTCCCATGCACAAGGTTAAGCAATGACTGTAAGTTACAACAAGACACAGGTTCCTTCCCATAGGAAAGTTTGTTTGAATGGTTAGGAATGAGAGTGATTCGTCCAAAATACACTAAGGCCAACAATATATATTGCATGCCTTAAACTTGACACTTGTCACCTTTAGAATTAAGTTTACCACTTGGTGACTCATTCCCATCCCTCGGGAACTTAGGATAAACAATTATCCATAAATTGCACTTTTTGGAAATATTAATAAAATATTACCTTGGACTTAAGCCCCCTTGGCTTAGCCCTACTTTTCCCCCTTTTAGTGGATTTTATCCCCCCATCTCTTTTCATCTGATCTGTCTGTGCACAATGATGTGATATTATTAATAACTTGAGTGTGATTACAATTTACAAGGATAGGTGAACTAACCTATTTTCCTTCGGGCTCACCAACCCCATAACCACATAGTCTCTCTGGCCTCAAATACATATACATCCACACACACACACATATAACTTCGTCATCCTCACACACTTACTCTAGTGCGCGCAACACTATGGAATGTGTGCACCCTTCCCTTGGTGCACAATGCATACACACTTACTTAGGTGTGTGCAACACTATGGAATGTGCGCTTTCTTTTTGTTGACAAACCAACCTCACAGACTACTCAGGTGAGCGCAAAACCACGATTTGGTGCCAATGGCTCACCAGCTTATATATATACATTTACATTTACAATTGGTGTCAATGAATCACCAACCTATATGTACAATTACAAATGAGGTTTGTATTAGGGAAATTACATCACTTCCCTTCCAGGGCTTCAACAACAAGCCGAACAAGAAGTATCAAAGAACTGCAACTAATGCCCAACACACCAGGGAACAATTCCCAACAAATATATCACCCAAAGAGAACGCTCACAGGTCTGACAACCCGCTTCTTCAACAACAAATCTCTCACTTGGAGAGAGTGTTCATGGGCCTGACAACCCGTTTCTTCCACCACACATAGGTCTTCCCATGCACAGGATTAAACAATGAAAATAAGTTACAACAAGACACATTTTCCTTCATAGATGAAAGTTCATCTCAATGGTCAAGAATGAGATTCATCCCCAAAATACACTAAGGACAACAATATATAGTGCTTGCCTAAAACTGGACACTTGTCACCTTCAGAATTAACTTTAGCCACTTGGTGACTCGTTCCCATCCCTCGATAACTTAGGATAAATAATTATCCATAAATTACACTTTTAGGAAATAATAATAAAAGTATTCCCTTGGGTTTAATCTCCCTTGTCTTAGCTCCAATTTTCCCTTTCTCGGTGGAGTTTATCCCCCCGTCTCTTTTCATCTGATCTGTCTTCATGCAACGATGTGATATTATTAATAACTCGAGTGTGATTACAATTTACAAGGATAAGCGTAATGACCTATTTGCATTCCAACTCACCAAACCCATAAACACACAGGCTCTCTGGCCTCACACACACACACACACACATACACAACTTGGTCATCCTCACACACTGACTCTGGTTTGTGCAACACTATGGAATGCACACACCCTTCCCTTAGTGCACAATCCATACACACTTACTCAGGTGTGTGCAACACTATGGAATGTGTAGTACACTCTTTTCTTTGACAAAGAAACCTCGTGCACTACTTAGGTGTACGCAAAACCACCATTTGGTGCCAATGATCCTATATGTACAATTACAAATGGGGTTTAGATTAGGGACATTACAAACTTATGTGCACTAGTCAATAATTCCTTTAAGTGCACGAAAATCTCCTCACACTTAATATTCCGTTCAAAATTTGTTCCCTTCTTCTATAATGAAGTGATTGGATTTTCAACTTTGGAGAAACATTCAATTAATCTCATATAATATCCAGATAATCCCATAAATGATATCACTTTTGAAACATTCTTTGGCGCTGCCCAAATTTTAATTTCTTCAATCTTCTCAGGGTCCACTGCTATCCCCTCCTATGAGACGATGTGGCCCAAATAATAGATTTACCTTTGATAAAAAGTGCACATTCTTAGCTTTTCATGTAATTGGTGGTCTCTCAACACCTATAACACCATCCTCAAATGTTTCTCATTCTCCTCCTCTCTCTTGGACTAGATAAGAATACCATCCAAGAAGACAATGCTGAATTTGTCCATTTAATCTATGAAAACTCCATTCATTAGACACATAAATGTAGTTGGTGCATTTGCCAAGCCAAATGACACCACCATAAACTCATAATGGTCATACCTTGTCCTAAATGCTCTCTTTCTGGTGTCTTCTTCATTGATTCTCAACTAATGGTAACCTAACCTCGGGTCAATCTTGGAAAATATCCTTGCTCCTTTCAACTGATCGAAAATATCATCGATCCATGATAAAGGGTACCCGTTATTTACCTTAACCTTATTTAGATACATGAATTCAATACACAACCTTAGAGTTCCATCCCTCTTTTTTAAAAAGACCATCGGGACACCCCAAGGTGAGACATTAGGGCATATGTACCCCTTCTTCAACAATTATTCTAGCTGCATTTGCAACTCTTCCAACATCAATGTGCTCATTCTGTAGGGAGTTTTGGACACCATGGCAGCTCCAGGCATTAAGTCAATAGAGAAATAAATATCTCTCTTTGGTGGAAATCCGAACAACTCCCCAAACACATCTTCATGCTCCCTCAAAACTGGATCATCTTCGAGAATTGGCTCCTTATCCTTTGTTGACTCTTCCATATGGGCTGCATATATTTGGCATCCTTTACTAAAAATTGTTTTCAACTGCAATGCTAAAATATCTCTAACGTATATAGGCCTTGGAACACCTTTCATCATCCTTGAATTCCCTTCCTCATCAAGGCATGCAAAATCATTATTGTAGCAATCTAGAAAAACATGATGCTTGTCCAAACAATCCAGACCAATTAAGAAATCATATGACCCAAGTGGTATGATGTTTAAATCTTCCTTAGTGCCAACTCCATTCATGCTTATGGGGCATGTTGGGTATGTGTTGTATTCTTTGCATAACTAGACCTAGTGTTTGTTGTGGGGTCGCACGAGTGTTGGTTGTGGAGCCTGATTATCTTCATGATTCATATGCAAGTATGCCTACCCCGCTTTTTTGGGGGTTTTGGGGGATCTATTCCCTCGACTGGGGGGCATAGATGCCATCGGGCCTCCAAGGAAATTTTTGGTAAATTGCGTTGTAAAATATTGTAATTTTGTAGTCAATCTGGACAGTTCATTATAAGGTCACAGATCTCATTGTAGAATTTATGTTAATGGTTTTGACCAAGAAGGAAACTCCCTTTTTGTATAAGGGCATTGTATTGTGCATGTGTATGATGAGTATAAGAAGTGCAACTCTAAACAGGTTTCTAGTTTTTTGGTTTGGGTTTCCAAGGAAAAATATCTGTGTAATATGTGTGTGCCATTGAATATTTTCTATTTTTATTAAGAATCTTTTTGTAGTAATTAATTGTACAAGGTTAAAATCTACATGGAAATATTTAACAAGTTCATTGATTTTCCTCTTCGTTCTAGTGGCTAGTTGAACCAACCAATACTTTCCATGCTTACATCTCTTCAATTTAAACCTTTCAACTATTTTTGGATATATATAACTATGACTACCTCCAGAATCAATCAAAATAACTATGGGATGATTATCATTCTTAACTTATATCTCAATCACATGGGATTGCTAGTCTACATGTTTGTTGTCCAAAGCTACATAAATATTTGGTATGCTCCTACCCATGTTGTCCACTATATTAGCTTCTTGAATATTGTTCATAGTCCTAATCCTATCTCCCTTGTGAGGACAATCCTTGTACAATTAGTTTCCTTCACTTCCCCAACACTTTATAGGATGCTTCCATGACCTTTTCACCAAGGAGTTTGTCATTTTATGCTCACCCTGTGCTAACTGTCCTTGTTGATATGCTTGAGAGATATTCTGGATGAAATGCATCTTGAATCCTTTGTTTCTATGATCCATATTGCCTCTCTTCTTATCATCCCAATCCTTTTGGAAAGTTGGCCTTCCTCTGTTCTAATCATACAAATACTTAACCTTCCTAATTGCTTCTTCCAAAGTTCTAGGCTCATCAAATTGGATTTTATCTTTGTAAAATGATGGAAAAACACTCGGGAACCTTTGAATTTTTACCTTCTCATCCCAGATGAAGTCCACATACCTCATAAGCTCTAGGAACTTCTTCTCATACTCATCCATGGTCATGCTTCCAAGATTTAGTTCAAAGAAATCTTTCATCTTCTTGTCATAATATTTATATGACAAGTACTTCTACTGTAAATATATCTTGAACTACTCCCATGAGATCTTCTTCTCATCAATGTTCTTAACCTACTTGAGTTGATTCCATCACATGGATGCTTTTCCTTGAAGATTTTGGGCTGCAATGATCTCTTCTACATTTGATGGGTAATCACACAACTAGAAATATTTTCTCATAACTAACAACCATGATTCAACATATTCTCCATCCTATTCTCTCCTTCAAATGATGGTGGCTTTAATTTCCCGACCTCTCCTTGGAAAATATCTGACTCATGCCTCCTTCTGTGATTTCTGACAAGGGACACATTGGGGCTATTCTCTGGCCTTGAATGTGCATGTTCCCTTATGTTCGAGTGTCATGGTGAATGAAGATGATGTCTACTAACACTACTTGATTTCCTATATTTTCCCATGGTCATCCCTCCTATCATGAGATCTAGTTGTTGCTACTTGCCTTGCACTCGATGCTTGCTTTGTGCCATAACTTTATTGACTTATCTTTGCAACATGTTCAAAATATATAACATCTCCTCTTGATATATTATCTTCCTTTCATTTTCTTCTCTATAGATCCACACGTCCTTCTGCAAGATTCTCATGGTTTCAACTAGCTCCATTGGCTCCACTTTGCTTCTATGCCCATTGGACTTAGTCTCTACATTTCCCATGTGGACATGTAAACCTCTAACCTCCTCCTCATGACTGGATCATATATATTTTTTCCTGTATCTCCATTTTTGAAATAAATGTGCATGCAACAATTATTGTTAGAGTTAAGCATTTTATAAAATTGTCACTAATTTAAGCCAGAAACCCCTTTTCCCTCAATTTTTTGAAGAAAAATGATAACTAATCAAAATTCCGAGCTTTCAAACATATTCCATTCAAAATCATATTTCTTATGGTTGTACTCATGCCTCAATCTCATTTCTAAGATGAAAGTTGTGGCTTTTTGAAATCAACAGTTTTACTTATTTTTGCACCTATTTCACTAGTACAAAAAATCTAAATGGTTGATTTCTGCCTATTGTAGAAGAAAATATGGAAATAAACATGAAATTTTTTGTATTGGGTGATGATACCATTCATGATTTTGAATTCACAGAAACTCCTAGATTTAGGATATGACACTCCATCCAACTTCTGCATTAATCTAGATTTGGAAATTTTGTCCTTTTGCATTTCCTCCGGACTTAGAATTTTGGCCAAATATGGCTATCTCCCAAATAGAGCAAAACTGACAAAAATCCCCTCATGATTTTTTTTTCCATATTTATGAGTAGATTAAAAATTAAGTAAATAATGTTTTTTGGATAGGTGATCTCAGGTCCCTTTCTTCCTCTGAAGTTTTAAAAAATCCCCATAATGCGCTCAAAAATATTGGATTTTTCTCTGTTTCAGAATTTCCACTTCAAACCCCTTTGAATTTTCCTAGAATCCCAAATTGGTATATTCATGCCTTTTTTTTAGGCTATCTATAAAAATTTCAACTTTATTTGGGCCCCGGTTATTGAACATGACCCAGATCTTTAAAAGTCACTATTTCATGTTTTTCGAAAATTGGAAGCATATATAGCCAGTGGCCCTCACTAGAATTCTTGTATCCCTTGTAAATGCAGACATACACCTAAAATTTCTACCAATTTGGAGTTAAATTTCTCATGTTATGACCAAAACGAGTTTTGGGCTCTAGGATTTTTTGTTGTAAATTATCAGTTTTCTCCTTCCCTTTTGCTCATTTTCTTTTCTTCTCTCTTCTTTCTCTTCTCTCTTCCTCTTCTTCTCTTCTTTCTTTTCTTATTTATTATTCTTCCTCTCTTTTCTCCATTTATCAATGATCATGATTTATTCCCCTCGCCGACTTTTCGGTGCCAAAAACACATTCTTCATCGACATATTGACACCAAAATGTTTTTTCTTTGCTGATGTATCATTGACGAAATGTATTTTCCTTGCCGATAATTTGGCGACAAAATGTCTTTTCCTCGCTGAAATATTGGCATAATATTCATTTTCCTCGCCAATAAAATTCCTTCTTTATTATCGATGTATCAACGAAAAAATCCAATTTTCTCACCGACAAAAATACTTCATTATCGTTGATGAAGATCCTTCTTTATCGTCGATAAAGATCATTCTTTTTCACTGGTGTATCATAAAAAAATCTTCTTTTCTTGTTGAAAAAACTCCTTCCTTATCACCAATAAATATCATTATTTTTTTCTTGTGTATCGACAAAAAATTGCTTTTCTCGTCGATGAAATCACATTTTCTCATTGATGTTTCGACCACTTATTCACTTTCCTCATCGACGTATTCGATAAAATATTTCTTCGCTGACAACTTCTAAAGCTATCCCTTCGCCGATGTATCAACGATTGGAGAACATTTCTATACTTAGCCATTTTTTGCGATTTTTGGGCTTGCGACTATCACATCTGTTGCGAAAACACCTGACTCAACCATTTGATCCAAATTTAACCATTTAGGGGCCAAATTGATCCCCATTAAACAACAATAACATACACGATTTTGAATTCAGGGTCTTGACCCCAAATTCCTATGCTAGGAAAAATTTATTTTTACCCAAAAATTATACATAGATTACAAATTTCTCTACTGTAATAGACCCATACAAGCTTGGTGTTCAACCAGAGCTCTGATACCACTCTCTAGTGCCCCCACTACATAACCCATAAAAAAATTTTGATACCTTGAAACTAAATGAATCTAACAAGATTTCTAAAACACAAATGTGGATAATTAACATTCCCATAACAACATGTAAATTGTTAAAACACAGGGTTGATGCATAGCAATAAAAACCCATTACTAAAAATAGAGAGAAAATATAAAACACTTATCTTTAAATAACAAAGGAAACCGATTGGAGGGGATGGATGTTCCTTCCAAAAATGTATTTGTTACTTCAAATATCAATAAAAAATCAACCCTAAGCTGGGACTATGAATCCACAAAAGGGGGTGTCTCTCACAATTCAATTAACTCCCACAACAAACTACTTTACCTACAACTATCCCAATCCTCCAACTCTCTTCCCCTCATCCTGCACAAACAAATGAATGGGGTCCCCCTTCATTGCACATAGTTCCTCAGGCCTTTCCACTTCCCTCCAGGGCTCCAACATAAGGTTGGCTAAGAATCCCAAATGTTGGGGACTCTAGGGATGCTATCTTCCATAGAAAAACTCACTGAACAACTCATTGTTCTAAGGAAAATATCCCACATAGAAATCTCCCCCTTTATAGGCCTAACAACCTACTTCTTCATGCAACAAGAGCTACAACAAGCTGCCCACAACACCTACTATGGTTGCCTTCAAGCTCCAATGCTCTCCACTCCCTTGTTTCTCCAAAAAATGCATGCAAAAACTGCCCACAATGGCCATTCAAATTTCCCTTTTACCCATGAAAGTTGACTCACCTTCCCCAAGGTTGATTGTACTAAGCTCCCATGCTCTCATAACTATGGGATGTGAATTTTCCCACCAACCCCTCTTACATGTGTTTAATGATTGGACTCTCATACACTCAAAATGAAATTAGAAGGTTCACTCAAGATAATAATTTAGGAAAGTCGGTTGGAATTAGTACCCATGAATAATTCCCCTCCCTTGGACTCCTCTCTTAGACATTCCTCTCTCTTGTGAAAACTTAGCCCCCAATTACTTTGTCCATATCCACCTGCAACCGATGTCACATTTATCTTATTATTACGATATATAATGTTTACAAATTACATATTCAGACCCATAACCATACTTCATATTTAATTACACATCACTAAAATGAAGATGTTACAATTTTATTTTTATTAATTAAAAGAAATAGAGATAAGCTTTCCTAAATCTCGTTATTTTAATAAATTAACAAATTATAAAAATAATTAATATTGCAAATATTTGTGAATTGGTATTATGAATATTTGATCAATTTTATTTTTTTTCCATGAAAAAGAGTAGATTCAAATATCTCTTCTCAACCTTAAAATGAGTATTTATATTACACAATGAAATTGAAAAAAATACTAAATAATCGTGATTTTAATCTCTAGAAATTTTTATAACTCAAATGTAATTTTTTATTTTTTATATACCTATATTTAAAATATAACTTCATAATTTGTCATAAACTATAAGTAATAATGCTTAATATTGATTATTAAAAAAAACTTTAATTTTATGTTATTACCATAAAACTTACTTTAATGCAAAATTATTAAAAAAACTTTAATTTTATGTTATTACCATAAAACTTACTTTAATGCAAAATTATTAATTTAGAATAATTCATTGCAATTTGTCATAAACTATAAGTAATAATGCTTAATATTAATTATTAAAAAAAATATATATATTATCACCATAAAACTTACTTTAATGCAAAAATATTAATTTATAATAATTCAATGTAATTAAGATTATCAAAATTTAATATCAATGTTGGGAGGGAAGAGTTGGGAGGCAAAGAGATGCTCAAGAATGTAGGTAGAGGTGTTTTGAAGTAAAGGTGATAACTTTTCTTTTTACATAACATGCTTCATGCTTAATGTGAAAAGTAGTCTATAGGGTGTAAATAAGGTAATAGCTTTGACATGTGTTTGAGAGCACAAAAGAGGAATTTTCACCAGTTACGTTGACAATGTGGCCAACCAATTACATTGACAACTTAAAGATTGAGAATTCACTAGAAATGAAGAGGGATTCTATTGGCTTCTTTGATTTTTGTAGATATCAAATAGTAGATGTTGCATTTTGTAGCCTTTGGGTCTTTGTGATAAGTTATGGTTCTTGGAATAATATCAAGTTATGTAGTAATGTTGTTTCTTTTAGTGAATATGAATGAATTGTTGCACTTGTTAGCATYAGAAGTCACCCTTGGATTGCAGCAGGAGCAGAKCCCGAYGCCCATCAGTTTATGTCACGATTTGTTTAATGGGGTGATCAAATGGAAGTTAACTCACAACGATGTGGTTCTARCTYCGAAACTAGGCCAAGCATGCATGGGCAAGTGAGGTCTTAGATAACTTCAGAYAGTGAGTTGTAGTAAGGGTGAGTAGGGKGAAGAMTTATATYAGAGAGATGYTAAAKTCTGTCGTAAACATCAGGTTCCTAACAGACTGTAGAAGAAGACATMTAAATGCAAGATCTTCTTACATTCAAACGCAGAAAACCGGAGAAAACAATAATGCCACAATAAATCCTTTATCACAGCATAATTGCCATAATTCGTGCGAATCAGTCGATCACGAACTCCCTTAGTATGAGATGAAAACTAGATGAAATAAGGAAACTGCCTTTCATTAAACAAGAAGTCTTACATACAGATGCATAACCCGGGAACTAGGGTGTTTTCCAAAACTTTACAATCGGGAGCTTCACTCTACCATCGATACCCTCAAAAATGAAAAAGACTGAGTACATATACTTGGGCAGATTTTCCCAATAGAGGTGCGCTCGCCCTTCAAGGCGTAGTGTCTCTTCAATCAATCTTCGGGCAGAATTCCTTCATCATACGTCTCTTTAACTTCGCATGGCCTTTGCAGGGGAGGAGTAGTTGAACCAGTAAATGCCAAGTTAGCATGTACAGACCTCCTCCAGCTAGTCGAGAACCTGCCATGGCTTCTCTGGAAAAATGGGTACACAGGACCCTCTCGAGCAGTCTGCTTGCCAGACCCTCCATTCCTCACATTTAATGAATGAGGAGAGGTTTCAGCCACCCTTTCTCCCCTTCATTTACTCCAAGCAAAAACTAGGACCGAGGTCAGATCAAATGGCACTTGGAGATCGTGGTAATTCCTTCTGTGAACATACACGACGCCTTCGGCCCTTCCTGAGTATCTCTTTTCTTTCACAAGTGACCACGGGCTCTGACCACATGCTTATCCCCAAGGCGCCTTCGGCATTCGAAAATGGGAAGGAGCTAGTCCTTGCTTCTTGAAATCGCGATGAGAAAAACGTCGAGGCGGCTTAATCTGGCACCACACGCCCCTCTAGATTTGACGGTTCTAAACGCACTTCGGTGATGGGTGGCTGTGACTACCCCTTGATACTGTGGGCCCGCCTTTGGGCACTTTCGGTGCTTCATGCCTCGAGGCTGGGAGGAGGTTGATCCTTGCTCTTTGAAGTCACGATGCATGAAGGGGCGATAGAACTTAATCGCGCATCACGTACCCCTCTTTTGATCGGACAGCCCGGAACACTTTCGGCGATACTGTGTGCCCGTCATTAAAAGTGCTTTTCATTTCACGATTTGCGAGCTGGAGACCCTTGGTTCTTCTTCTTCAAATCCCGCTTCCCGAGACAATGATACAGGCAGGGCTCTCTTTCTGGTCAGCGCTCTCCACATGTAACCGTTGGCTAGGGCCCAAGTACTAGCGCCTCTCGCTACTCGTGACCTCACGAGTTGGAGTATCAGAATTTGGCATTCTCCCTTCGCGAAGTCCCAAGAAGCAATGGTCAGCGACGGTTGACCTCCTCTGGACACTTTTTGTAACTCAGAATCTCGTGCAACCAACAGGATATGGTCCGCCCTTCGAACTCACGAACCCTGAGCTCGAGAAATAACACTGCGCTTGAACTGCTTGCGATCAACGACCCTCGTAACTTCGCGAGTGCCTCCCTAAGGATTCCGACCGTTGACTTCCTTAAAACTTTTAGCTCTATACTTGACGCGACTCAGTTAATCTGCAATTACCCATCAATCATTGTTCTGCTCTGTCGCTGAATCCTTTCCGCTGAAGAATGAAATGCCCACTCGCTTGATTTTAAGTCCGAAAAGGACTTCTTTTATGCGCTGCGCTTGGGTGCTCCTCGTGCAACCTGCAGACCTGTGTATCCCAATGTCGAAGACAAGTAATGTTGCTAATAACACCCTTTAAAAATTTGTGCATTATGTTGATGTATATGATGATGATGCCTATTTCATTGTGATGTATTCAATTATCATTGTTTTAGTTGACTTGTTGTAATGAACAATTGCTTTTACGCTATAGTTGTTTAGATCATTTATTAGGAGTTAAGAGGTTTCCGTGAGAGAATGGTCAAAGTGTCAAATAGAGTTTACAGTTAGGAATAATTTTGACTTTCCTCTATTGTTTTATCCCAACCATCTAAAGTCTTGGCAATGCACCTTAGGTGTGACCTTCTTTGCCTTAATGGATTGATATGTCGATGTTATACTACAACACCTTTGTTGAAAAAAACTGTGGACCTCATTCTATTATATCAAGCCACCAAATGGTTCTGTTACTAGGACCTAACAAAGAAATTTGGGAGATCATGACAAAATGATGGAGAAGCTAAAAAACGAATATATTCAAGAATGGTTTGATGTAAAAATAGATCTTTTTTTTCTAGACATCATGCTTCATTGAGTGGATGGTGTTAAGTCCCTAAACCTTAGATCATTTCATTGCTATTATTATATTATTGTTGTCATTATGGGTTATCTAGGCTCATTATTTGTAATTGTACCCTTGATCTCCTATATATACCAAAGAGATCTAGTTTTATAGATATTCAAGAATTATTCATAAACATAAGGCGTAAATGAGGTTGCCCCCTTGATGTGGTAGTGTTATCCATCACTTTATATCATTTTCAAGGTGTGGCATTCTTAATATTTCTATTTTTACACTATTTGGGATATTCGGTCCATAACATTTGGCATTAGAGCAAATGATCCTTGGGTTTGGCTCCTTCAAATGAGTCATTTTACCATTTTCACTCTAATTATTTTTTGGGTTATTTTCAATGAGTGAATTTCTCAAGTTGTATAGAGGACATAGTGAATTACATTAGGTCAAAATTTCAGATTCTATTTTGCTATAATTTGAGAGTTATAGTATGTGGAAGTTAAGGTTTTTGAATAGTCCTAAAACTAGTCTCAAACAAGTGTTCTCAGTTGCGTTGGAAAGTCTTGAAACTAGTCTAAAACTAGCGAGCTCCAAATTGAGTGTAACTAGGTGCATTGGAAAGAATATATAACAAGGTGTTTCTATTCCAAATTGCATACCTAGAAGAAACGTATTGATGACATGACACTTTGTACTAGTTCACTCTCTTGAAATAGGGAAAAAATAACAAGTTTTGTTAGTGCGAGCATACCTTTGTCTTGGAAGGTCCAAATTGCATGGGATTTGTGGCATATTGAAGAGGAAATATCATTGTATATTATATGAAACTTTAGTAGTAGAAAATAATAATTAGAGAAGTTATAACAAGTTGAATTTTGACTAAAATAATAGTCTCCAAAACTCTATACACATCTTATCTAAACACAATAAACCAAATGCAACTCCTAGAAAGGATTTTGAAGGCTAATATTTGACATAAGAACATAATGAATATGAGGAATTTAAGATGTCCAAGATATAAGAGAAAATGGCAAGCATGGAATCTACAATGGTCAAGATGGTTAATATCATAAATATGGTAAGTGAAAAACAATTTGAAGATTTTAAAAATAATATCAAGGAAATTACAAAAAATGACTTTCAAAGAGATGGCCAATAAAGATGATATCAAAGACATGAAGGGGGACCTTTTGAATGAGATAATATTCCTTCATACCCTAAATTAAAATACTCAAGAATAGGATAAGGATAATAAGAGGGTTGAATCATAGTGACATATGGAAAAAAATTGAACACATTTAGAGAACAAGAGGTTTGAGTCCCTAACACCTAATCTTTCATAACTCCAGGATCCACATCTTCATGGGTTCAACTTGGGACCAAGAAAATAATTCAATCCATGAATTGATATGAGGAAGTTTGATGGTAATGATCCCATAACATGAATATTCCAAATGGAGCAAGTATTTTATCTACACCAAGTGTCAACTTTACAAAAGGTAAATATTGCATCCTTGTATTTACAACTTGACCAATTTGTTTGGTACCATTTGATTTGTAATTGCAAGAAATAATCTATCGTGTCTTGGTCCATTTTTATAAATGAATTTATAGCACATTATGAGGATATTAAGAGTAACACCTTCTTTATCCAATTGATAAATCTTAGGCAAAGAGGTCCGGTTATAGAGCACATTCAACAATTTAAAGAAATGAGTCTTAAAGTGAAGAACATTATTGAGAATAATTCATTGGATCTCTTTATGGGAACTTTAGAGGAGAGAATTGAACATGAGGTGTTTCCCTTGGAGCCTAACTCCTTAGAGAATGCTTTTAGTGTGGCATGTAAAGTTGAATGTATAAATATGGCTACTAGAAGATCCACCATTATCACATATAGAGAGCTGAATGTTCCCACTCCCAACCTCACTCGACCTACAAGGTTCACACCTCAACAACCAGATGAAAGAAGAGCATAGGGATTATGTTTAAATTGTGATAAAAAGTACAATAAGGGGCACCAATGTGGCAAGAAGAAGTTGTTTTACATAGATTGTGAAGAGGAGGAAGAAAAAGAATTGGAACCTTATCAAGATCTAGATAACCCAATGATTACAATCAAAATGAGTGGTTTTGATGTGGTCCTAGGGGTATGTTGATGGGGAAAATACCCAAGTATCAACAACCATGGTTTAATCTAGAGAAGAGGCCCAATAAGACTCTTCCTTGTTATAACCCTAAACTACACCAGACATGCATACCTGGCATCAATCCATCTTACTTGCTATCTTTTCCAAGCCATCACTGAACAAATCTTCTAAAAATCATTGTTTTGAAGGTGTACGCACCATACACCACTACTACCCATGTACACACTCTTGTTGCACCACTACAACCTGCGTACACTTACAAAAAATCGCGAAAAATGAAAATTGAAAATGGATATGGGTTTCCGAGCTGTTACTTAACCGTTTAACCTCCCATAGCCAGTCACCCCAACCGTTACTATCTCTTTTGGCCTATAAAATAAGGTTTTGGGGCCCCATTTCAGAAAGAAGCATGAGAGCATAGAAACTCTGCCCATTTCAATATTCCCCCTTTGCCCCAATATTTTGCAACCACATTGTGAGTTTGAGCTATAATTCCTTCTTCCTCCTTTGCAAATCCTTGCCATTTCCCTAGAGAGAACTGAAGAGGAGAAGAACAGGTGGAAGCAGTTGGTGCACGGTGAAGAGGATCCTAGGACCAAGTTCGAGGAGAAATGTCGGTCTCATGTTGTAAATGACTTTTGTGAGATTAATATAAAGAAGTACTTTTTCCGTCTCACCAAATGATGTCTTCAATCTTCGTGATTTTGTTTACATTTTTTTGATTATGATGTCTAACCCACTAATCCATATATAGAATGCATGCTTGTAGTTTCTTGTTTATGTTTTGGTGAATGCAGGTCAGCCTTGGGAGGAGACTTGCAGTCGGGAAACAATCAAGCACAAAGGGATCGAAACCGGATGCAGAGTTTAAGGTATGCCTACCAGATTCCTATACTTTGTCTTTTATGTAAGATTGTGGGGTAATGTCGGGATAGTTTATAAAAAGTAGGAGACTTTAGACAGTTAGCTCTACCTACATTTTAGAACCCTAGTGTAGTCTGTAGAGGGGGTTTTCCCGCTATAGTGTAATTGGCAACCATAATGGGGAAGCTTCCAGGGTCTTTGGGGATATTTCTTTTGGGTGTTTTTGGATCAACTTCCTCATTGTTTTTGAGTTTCTGTAAGCTTCTATGTCTTTAAGGGATGCTAGTCTTCCATACTAGTACTCCTTTCCTTTTCGTAACTGTTGGTTTTCATATTTTTGAGAAGTTATAGAGGTGTACGTGGCCTATAGTGGGCATGCACGTGTGCATACACACCTTGCCTTTGGACAGTCTGTGTACATACATTGGCTGTTGAAGTGTCAGTAGCGTGCCTGTGTTGAGAAAAGTTTTCTTAGAAGAGGAAGTCATCCTCTTCCCTGTCAAAAGTCACACTTCTCGGGGGTTTTCTTGATCTATCTCTGGTCTCTGTAATAACATTCTGTAGCCTAGGTCTGACCTCAACATAGCTTTCTTTTTATAAAAGACTTCTTGTGTTTTCTTTAATAGGGTTTTTAGACAAGTTTGTGAGTCTGTTTTGATCTGCCTGTTTGGTATTGTCAGTGACTCCCTGTGATCTGTGATTGGACCTAAATTCATTTCTTGGTCTTGACTTGTCATCATTTTTCCCTTTTTTTCTTTAGAAGAAAATAAAAGAAATCATTTTCAAATTTCTTCTTTTGAAGCATAAAACAATAAAAAAAAACTTTCATTTCTTTGTTTGGTAAAGTAGTTTAGGTTAGTTGCTTCATTTACCAAGGAAAAATAATTTTTTCTTAAGTTCTTTTCTTGAATGCTTAGGACATTAAGTAGCTCGTAGTCGAGCGAAATCTTGTTTTAAGTTTTTCTTTTCAAATATCTGAGAAAAGTAGTTATGAAAAAGTTTGGTTAAATAGTTTAAATTGGCAAATCTTTATTTGTGAAGAAGGAGTAGTTTGTTTCCAATATCATCTTATGCTCTTCTCTTTTGTCTCTTAAATAACATCATTGGTTTCATTTACGTTTCTTTTGACTTAAGACAACCACTAAAATTAATGCTTAATTAAAAGTTATCAGACTTCGTGTTTGTAGGGTCCATCAATGCAGTCTAGGCTAGAGCCTTGATTTAGGATTGGAGAGGAAACTCTTCAAGGCTACAAAAACAAACATAAGAGTTTGTGCTAGGGAGTGCTTGAAAGTCCAGTAACTATGAAAGTTATATGGGACCCCCCTCTAACACAGGGGCTAAAAACGAGGTCACGTAAGGAAAGGTAGTGGAGATAACCCCTCCAAAGTTGGACCAAGCGTAGTGGGGAACACATATAGAGGGCTTATCTTTGGATTCTGTTGATCACATTTTCCATAGAGCTTCGTGGGTCTCGAATCCGTTCGAGGTCCTCAATCGTCTTTCGAAACACTTGCTTTTGATACCCTTGATAGGTTTCAGGCTTGATACCCTTCTCATTGCGGTCCACCCAACTGTCAATTGTACTCGCCTAGTGTTTGTTCATGTGCTAGCAACCTAGTTGCCTTTATCTTAGTGACTTACACAGGTGACTATGGGGATATACCACGGTACCTAGGGAAGACATCAGGCCACACTTTGCAGATTATACCCAGAGGGTGCTTCTGTATTCAAGTTTCACTTGCACCAGTAAGTTTCTCTAGTGTTGGTTGGTGTAACTGTTCTTCCTACTAGCTAGTGGTCTGCTTGCCTTATCGCATACGAGATTTTTCTAGTGTGTGATGGTTTTTAAAAAATGTTAATAGAAAGCCCTAGTGTTTCATTGATCTTCTCACACCGTAGAGGATCATGAGCTCCGTCGGTCGCAAAGGCTTCTTGGCCTGTCGTCGGTTAATCTGGAGCCACCCCCACCACTGCTAATGTAAAGACTAGACCAACAAGGGTCTTTTGAGGTGACTGAGCCACATGAAACTGAGCCCGACCCATATCCAAGAGGAGAACATTTGATTCCAGAGGAAACAACCATTGCCAACCTCGGAGAATAAGCTCTTGGTCCTTATAACTCTCTGATCACTGATCTATCATCACCCATCTTCATACAGGTTAAACCTTACGAGCGTCAGGTAGTGTCACAAGCAACAATGGAGACAAATGCTGCTACTTCTTCAGGGAATTCTCATACTCCCTCTACGACTATCACCATAGGGGGTTTTCCACCTCCCAACCAATCATCGTCGGTCTGGACCACCATGGTCTCGACCGCCTCTACCTCGGGAAATGGTTCAATTCCATCTATGGCAGCAATCACTACTCCTTTCACCCAGAGTGAGACAGGCCCCCCATTCTCATACGGGATGCCTGGCTTCGATACAAACTCTGTCCTTTCCTAATCCACTCTACAGACTTTAGGTCTGGGGGTAGGGATCTCTAATGCTCCTCTACAAGGATCCATGGGGGGCACTTCATCTCCCTATAATGCTTTCCTTTATGGAAGGGGTCATATACCTCCTTCATCCCCTTCGCTCGGTGGTGCTCACCAACACTCCGTCGGGCCGAACGTAAATTATAGTTTGTTTGCAGCTGGTAGTCAAGGAATTCCTTCTTATAGCATGTCGATAGGTTTGACATCATTCTCTTTGTTTGATGCATTTGGTAAAAATGCATTCTCGTCAGCTACCATCTCGACCGGGGGCAACTCCGGTTATGGACAACAAAATCCTATGCAGGGTACTATTCCTGCACAGGGGGAAAACTTAGGAATTCCTTCCTCACAAAGACTTTGGAATCTATGGCAAGGATCAATTCCCTTTTCAGGGATGCTGACCAGGGGAAACCCCTTCCATAGCCAATGGAACCCTGGGCAAGGCTCAACACCTATGCTCGTTGGATCGGCAGGGGGAATCCCTTCCCAAAATCCTTTGAATGCGATGCAAGCCCAACCCTTTATGTCCTATTACGGGAGTCAGCCAATGACATATCAACAAGCGCATAATCTATATGATGGTCAAGACCATGGTTATTACCAGAATCTTGGCCAACAACCTAACTTTTCCTGGCAACTTGGTGCCAACCAAACTCGAGGCTCCTTTTTCCCTAGTTATAATCAACAACCCAAATTATCATTTCTGGCAACTCTGCACTTGCCAGACTTGACAAGGTTATTAAACGAACCCATCTATCACAATCCACATTGGCCTCCCATGCCTACCAAGTTGCCTTCAGACATTCCAAATTTTGAGGCCAAGCCTAGTGAATATCTAGGCGATCATATGACTACCTTCCATTTATGGTGCTCATCCAACTCTTTGAGAGACGACTCCATCCAATTGATTTTGTTACAACGCACTCTCATTGGGAGTGCTAAGAAATGGTACATCGAGCTCGACCACTCAAGATACTCTTCCTTCGACGAATTGGCAATGTCTTTCTTAAACCATTTCCAATTACCTATGAGATACGACGCCAACACCGAATTGTTGGCCAACTTTGAGCAGACAAAAGAGGACCACATCTTAGATCACATCCGAGAATGGAGACACCAAAAGAGTTTGATAAAAGTACCAGTCCCACCAACATTCCTGCTAGAGTGGTTCCTTAAGTATTTGGTACCCCAGTTATCTAAAGACGTCGCAACCTCGAGGGTCTTTTCAGAAGAATAATCGATAATGAGATCTCAACAGCTAGATATGATTTACTCTCAATCTGGTTTACTTTAGGAAGTTTTATCAGATACACCATGGTCGATACTTAACAAGACCAGACAGAGATCTATACCACATGCCGATGGTATTGTTGGTTCAACGCAAACGAAGCTCGTTGATCAGTTGCCAAATCAATTGCAACAATTGTCAATACAGTAGACAACAGCCAGCCAGAACACTAGTTCAACTACTCCCCCTACTCAAACTTCGGATGTACACAGTGTGCAATTGACAAACCCAAAGGCCACCCAACAAAAGACAGAAAGAAGAAACAATGAAAGAAGGTTAAGGGGGATAAGAAACCTACCAATAATTCTAGCGGGGACAACACAGAAAAGAAGAAGTCGAAGTATCTATGTAATATTTGCATGGAAGACCACCCAACTCACCAGTGCCCTCGGCTTGTGGAGGCCCAGAAGTTATTGGCACAGTAGAAACCTGCCATGTTAACAAATCCATTTCCACATGGGAAAAATTTAACTCAAGCCTCTTCGAGCGCAGAAGGGGGTAGTCAGGGACCCCCTCCATCTACAAGTAATCCTTTGTCCATGAATGTGTACATGATGAAAGGTAGCATTGACATAACAACTAGGACACATGACTACGGAATGCCAAACACCTTTGAGAAGGGTAAAGAAGCCGAAAACCCACCTCTTCCTCTCTATATTGAGAAGACGTTGGGAAAAACAATGACACACATCCCAAAAGGTGCATTCAAGAAATCTTCCCACAACCCAAACACAAGAGCCCCCCATAACTACTTTGTGGTGGAGGATTTGTCTCAAACCCCTGGTGCAATGTCGGCTTTGGAAGTCCTCAAGAGATTCCCTTCCCAACGAAAGGCTATGTTAGTTTCCTTAGGATATGCTAAGACTTGTAATCTGAGAACGATCATGCTTGATACGACCAACTTAAAACCTTGTCTTCCTTACCACGTGGTGTTTCATATAGTAGTGGATTACACCATGAAAAATTTTACTCGAAACATTTTTCGCACGGTGGTTGATGAGGGTGCCTCTACATGCATGATCTATTTGGTGTGTTGGAAGGCCATTGGCCAACCCATTTTGTATTCATCACCTACTCTCCTTACCGCTTTCGACTGTCATTCGTTTCGACCACATGGAATCATCCCCTTTTTTCCTGTGCAGTTAGGGGGGAATACTGTGTGTGTCGAGGTTGAAGTGGTCGATGCGTCTCTCGACTACAATCTCTTGTTAGGAAGGAGTTGGACCTATGATATGCAAGTAGTGGTCATGATAGTTTTGTGGGTCTTGTTGTTTCCACACAAGGGTCGGATCGTGTCCATTGATCAGTTATCCTTCTCTCGTCCTGATGCTTCATCTGGGGTATCCACGGTCTCGATGATTGATAATCCTCAGCCCAAAATCGTCAACGTGGGGTTTGGTTTGTACCCACCTTTTATGGGTACTTTCGATTACCTGCCTCCAACTGACAATGTCCAATACATATCGATTTTCCCCGACCAGCATAGGGTTGAAATATTTCAAATCTCATCATTTTTCACAACTTACTTTAAATATCTATGGACTCTTCCTTCCCCATCAGCTACGATGGAAGGGACAGGGCACCATGGCATGGACATGCCTTTGTCCACAGTAGAAGTTGCGTACTCTATAGTCCAACAAGCTTCCACCGACACCGATCTGACTCCCGCACAAGAGTTAGATCCGGTTCTCGAGTCTATTTGGGCTTAAGGTTCGCTCACCAATACTGATTCTTTAGACTTGGGCTTTCCCTCAAACAAGGTGATTATTGAGGCAATGACTAGTCGGGACAGGCCCTGGGATGATCTCCATCATAGATCTTATTTTCTCCTAGAGTTAAGAAGAATTGAAGAAGGAGAATTCACTTTGACTATGATTGGAGATAGGGCTTGTCCTATCAATCCTTTGGCTACGCATGCGGTTTACACTGAAGGAAATATGGAAACCATCGCTAAAACGATACCTATTGATATCTCCAGAACCCTTGGTGTCATGGAGAATATCTTCGTTGAAGCGGACTTCTCCCCCGAGGAGATTCAAATCTACAAGGATTTATTTAAAGAATTCCACGACGTGTTTTCCTGGTATTACGAGGAAATTCCAAGCATAGATCCAAGATTTGTCGATCATGAAATCACGACATATCTTAATGCCAAGACGGTCCAGCATAAGATTCATCCAATTAATCCTAGGAAAGAAGCAACTATTAAGGATGAAGTAGAGAAAATACTCAAAGTTGGTTTCATCTACCCCGTTCAATTGACTCAATGGGTTTCAAATCCTGTGCCAGTCAACAAAAAGTAGGGTACGATTCACGTATGTATGTACTTCCATGATTTGAATAAAGCCTGTCCAAAGGATAATTTTCCCACGCCATTTATTGACTAGAGAGTTGATGAATGCACAAGTTGCGAGGCCTTTTCTTTCATGGATGGTTTTTCGGGATACAATCAGATACAGATCAAACCCGAAGACCAACACAAAACTGTATTCATTTGTCCGTTGGGTACATTCGCTTATCGGAAGATGCCTTTTGGTCTGAAAAATGATGGAGCTACTTTTCAGAGGGCCATGTCTTATTCTTTCCACGACCTCAAACATGTAGTCAAGGTTTATATTGATGATTTAACATCACGATATCATAAGAGAGTTTATCATCCAACACACCTCTGAATTATCTTTGAGCGATGTCGCTACTACCAGATTCGCTTGAATCCAAACAAATGCAGTTTTTGCGTAACATTGATTCATCTGCTTGGTTTCATAGTTTTGACAACAGGGATCATGGTCGATCCTCTAAAGGTTGAGGCGATAGTTCAGTTTCCTCCCCCATGCACAATCCCTCAACTTCAGAGTTTACAGGGAAAAATGAACTTCTTACGGTGTTTCATCGCAAACTATGCCGAGATCACAAGGGGTTTCATGCGTTTACTGAAGAAGGATGTTCCTTTTCATTGGGACGAAGCCACTCAATGCTCTTTCTAAGCATTGAAACGCGCCCTCACGTCTACCCCTCTTCTTCGGCCACCTAATTATAATAAATATTTCTTATTGTACTCAGTTGTTGTAGAGTCGACCATCAACATGGTATTGGTTCAAGAGGATGATTTTCTCTTAGAATACGTGATCTATTACCTGAGTTGAGGCCTAGTTGGATCAGAACTCAATTATTCCCACGTTGAAAAAATTGTGTTGGCAGCAATTCATGTTGTCCAATGGTTCCATCATTACATCTTGTTTCGCAAGACCACCGTCATTGTTATTGTGAATTTGTTTCAATACGTGTTGACATGACATGTAATCAATAGAAAGATCAGTAGATGGATAGGTATCCTCCAAGAATTCGATTTGAATTTTGTTTCGGTGAAATCCAAAAAGTTATTGGTCTTTGCGAAACTCATTTCGGAACTTCTAGTCAAATCAAGTGATGTTATTCTCGAGGAGTCACCTATCAAAGGAGACATGTTTTTGATCATGTCTTCGGACCCCTGGTATGGAGATATACTAGTCTATCTCCAGACTTCGAAGTGCACCACTTCTTCTTCTCGTGATGAGCATCGTCATATACGCCATCAGGCCAAGAATTATCTCATACTCGAGGACACTTTGTATCGTTGAGGTGTAGACTGCATCCTTCGTCGATGTCTCATTCATGAAGAAGAGGAAATCATGCTTAACGATTTCCACACTGAAGCATGTGGCGGTCATTTGTCTGGGTTGGAAACAACCCAAAATATTCTAGGAGCTAGTTACTTTTGGCTGACATTAATCAAATATTGTGTTGAATCGGTCAAGAAGTACCACTCGTGTCAGGTCTTCTCTAGAAAGATGAGGTCACACCTCACTCTCATGTTTCCCATCATCACAGTTGGTCCCTTCACCAAGTGGGGGATTGATTACGCTACATGCAACCCCCCTTCAACAAGGGGCACCATTATATCATTGTAGCAATAGACTACTTTATGCAGTGGGTTGAGGCTATGCCAACATTTAAAAATGATGGTGATACATCAACCCTCTTTTTGTTTAACTAGATAATAGAAAGGTTCGACATCCTGAGAGAGATTGTCACTGACCATGGCAGTCACTTTCAAAATAAAATGATGTCTAATTTGACTTCAAAGATTGGGTTGAGGCGAGAACATTCGTCACCCTACTACCCAAAAGTGAATGGTCAGGTGGAAGCTGTGAATAAGTTCCTTAATACTATTTTACAATGAACGATCAATTCGGCCAAGTCAAACTGGAATTTGATGTTGTACTCTGCGTTATGGGCCTACTGAACATCTGTTAAGACTGCAACCAGTTTCTCACCTTTTCAACTCATTTATGGGATGGAAGAAGTCTTTCCTATAGAGTGTCAGATCTCATCTCTAAAGTTGGCAGTACATTTATTGCCAGACACTTCACCACTTTAAGAGCATTTATTATATCTTGAGCAGCTTGATGAGTAGCATCAGGATGCAGCCTTGGCTAACAAGGCTCACAAAAAAAAATTCAAGTGTTAGTATGATCGGTTCGTCCGTCCTCAGATTTTCTCTGAAGGCGACCTTGTCCTAGTCTATGACAAATATAATGACCCCCTAGGGGTAGGCAAGTTCAAACCCATGTGGGTCGAACCTTTCATCGTGAAGGAGGTTCTAAATAAGGGCACTTATCATCTGGTGGAATTTGAGGGAAATTCTTTGGCGGAGCCTAGAAATGGGCTCTACTTCAAGAAGTATTACTCGTAGGTGGGTCGCCTTGGGTGACTTCTTGTACATATGTATAGTTCTTGTACATTTTTAGCCTTTGTCTTTTTGGTTTTATGGACATGTCATTTTTGATGTCATATTTTTCACTCTGGCAAATGTCAAGTGAATCAGAGGTGTTCATTGGGTTTGCATACGGTACTAGCCGACACACTCGGAGGCTTGCTTCCGCATCTTGGGTGATTTTCACACCTTAGGGCCAATTGTTATCTTCAGGAGATATCTATTTAGGTGACACCACAAACAATGTCGTCGAATACAACACAGTCTTAGAGTTGTTTTGTGATGCTTTGTCACATGGTATCTCTCATCTCCGGGTCTACTTAGATGCTTAGCTGGTTGTGTCCCAGTTAAATGGGGTTTACCGCATTTATGGTCCTACTCTACACCGATGGTTCCTTAGAGTACGTATCTTAGAATGAATATTTGATTACATTACGTATATCCATGTTCCTAGAAGATTGAATCAAATCACAGATACTCTAGCTAATCATGTATTAGATTGGCATATTGCACACATGTAAGGAAAATCACACACACGCACATGTAAATACATTTGTAACATAGATGTAATCCATAAGACATAAAAATATGTAAATACACATATAT
The DNA here is from genome assembly GCA_009831015.1 of Picea engelmannii. Classification (NCBI taxonomy): domain Eukaryota; kingdom Viridiplantae; phylum Streptophyta; class Pinopsida; order Pinales; family Pinaceae; genus Picea; species Picea engelmannii. Next base: position 18,749 of record ML830004.1, on the reverse strand, counting down.
ATATCAAAAATATCAGAGTACATGGGTGGGTGCAAGCGCCTCAAAAATATGTCCAGTAAGATTCATGTGGCCTATGCCCTTAAAAATATACAAAAAAGTTCTCTCGGCATGTAAGTAGTCTAGCCTAGCTAAGGGCGGGGCCTGTTGGCCCTGCCATAGTGAAAAACAACATTTTTCAAATGCCGGAAGAGTTGGACCTAGGTCCTTGGCACCCCAACAACATGAGGTTGCAATGACTATGGAAGATCCTCGATCTCCGCCATAGGGATTGTACAAGTGAGCGCAGTAAGGTTCCGCTCCACCTGTCTCAATACTCTCTCAGCCTCTCCGACAGGAGGCCCCCCTGCTGCTATTGTTGGTCCGGCGGCTGTTGCTGGTCCTGCCTCTGGTCGAGGACGCTGCCTGGTCCTCAAGAAGTCTATTGGATGCACTGGTCCCACATCTATACATAACAGATACATAGTTGTCAGATACTCTGGTACACATAAAAATGATATATATATAAAGAAATGAAAATTAACTAACATTGAAAAAACAAGCTTACCTATCTCTCCTCGCTCTGCTCTAGGAGGTACAAGCATGTCAGGATCTCTAGAAAATTTGATCTCGGCATAGGGGTAGTACTCTATAGCTGGAATCTGTCGAGACCGCTAGTCAAAAAAATTATCATTGAAGGCCTCGATGGTCCTCCCTCCCCCCTGTCATGGAAACAACGTTGCCCATCTACACAGCGTTGGGAGAGAGGCCTTTTGCCCTCGTATTGTCTCTCGAGGACTGAGACTGGGTACCCTCTCGAAGAAAAAGAAACAAAAAACTATCCCAAACCTGAAGTTTTGGTGCTCCCATATCCGACACTCTGTTAGTCTTCTCTTCATGCAATCTAGCATGGTTGTGCTCCAATAAAAAATCTGTGCATTTAAGCACTATACTGCACAATGCATGTGCGCCCGAGAATCTTGATGCAAAGCCGTGGATCCAGTGATGCCCCCAATGAGAAGAACTATCACTTTCAGTGATAGGTTGTTGATCTTGTGTATGGGCACCTGAGAACCTACTTTCTCAATACCAGCCTCACAATGGAATCCAATCAACTCCTCAATGTTGTGAGGCCTGGGGGGGAAAATACGCAAGTTAAATGGATCCCCTCTTCTCGAGAGACCAGTTAGGAAGTAAATTTCTTCAGTCGTTGGATTCAATGACTTCCCCTCAAGCATAAATGCCTCTACGTCAGGATGCCAGTAATGTATCGAAGCATTCTGCAACCTGGGTTGTGCCCTCATAAATAGACACTGGAAGAATTTTAACAACCCACATTGTGATAAAAAAACGATAGCAGCGGGGTCTTCTAAGACCAAAAAATCAATGTCCTCATGCTCCTTCTCTCTCCAATGAACATACATCCTGCAAAATGCCAAAAGTTTGGAGAGTTAACTCTTGCGTTTTTATTTTTACCACTTGTTGGAGGGTGTACGCGGGTTGTCTTGGCAACAATCGTGTGTGTAGGTAGGAAAATTATCTTCTTCCCATGTGCACGCGCGGGCTTTGATTGGACAACCCGCGTACACGAAGGGCCGACCTCTTTAAAGGTCAGCTCCCGCAGAAAAAACAAAAATAAATGCAAAAAAGGAAGAATGAATTACAAGAGGGGCTAGTTTGTACTTACTTGGTCCAAGAGGAAGTTCGTTTCGTCCACTGAAGCTCTCGGAATCAACTCTTTCAACAAAGGGGTGTTTTTTTACTTTTGGTCAATTCTCAATTTACAATGGTGATAATGAGCTGCCAACATCTATTTATAGACTTTTTGGCCCCTTTTTGTCATTTTTTCTAGCTTGAAAATCGTTTACTATGGTTCTTGAGTTTCTTGGGGGATGTTACGATAAGTGTTACTTTGGTTATTTGGGAATTTCTTTTGAGATTTGGGTCATTTTTAAAGGTCTTTTGGTAAAAAGTCATTTTTCCAACTTTGTGCATGTAAGATAGGATTCCACCTCCACTTGTTGCACCTCGTTGTATTTTTGGCTTTGCCATAGGATCGATCCCACTGAATTGCAACACAGAACCCCCACTCCTGCTCTAGAAGTGTTGTAATTTAGTGGTAGATCCTACCTTCACATGGATGCCCTAGGTAGATCCTGGTTGCATTTTGGTGCCCATGTCATCGTTAATGATTATAGGCTCGGGAGTCCTT
>ML830004.1:0-16461 GCA_009831015.1 Picea engelmannii | reverse complement strand
TTCGTGCGAATCAGTCGATCACGAACTCCCTTAGTATGAGATGAAAACTAGATGAAATAAGGAAACTGCCTTTCATTAAACAAGAAGTCTTACATACAGATGCATAACCCGGGAACTAGGGTGTTTTCCAAAACTTTACAATCAGGAGCTTCACTCTACCATCGATACCCTCAAAAATGCAAAAGACTGAGTACATATACTTGGGAAGATTTTCCCAATAGAGGTGCGCTCGCCCTTCAAGGCGTAGAGTCTCTTCAATCAATCTTCGGGCAGAATTCCTTCGTCATACGTCTCTTTAACTTCTCATGGCCTTTGCAGGGGAGGAGTAGTTGAACCAGTAAATGCCAAGTTAGCATGTACAGACCTCCTCCAACTAGTCGAGAACCTGACATGGCTTCTCTGGAAAAATGGGTACACAGGACCCTCTCGAGCAGTCCGCTTGCTAGACCCTCCATTCCTCACATTTAATGAATGAGGAGAGGTTTCAACCACCCTTTCTCGCTTTCATTTACTCCAAGCAAAAACTAGGACCGAGGTCAGATCAAATGGCACTTGGAGATCGTGGTAATTCCTTCTGTGAACATACACGACGCCTTCGGCCCTTCCTGAGCAGCTCTTTTCTTTCACAAGTGACCACGGGCTGTGACCACGTGCTTATCCCCAAGGCGCCTTCGGCATTCGAAAATGGGAAGGAGCTAGTCCTTGCTTCTTGAAATCGCGATGAGAAAAACGTCGAGGCGGCTTAATCTGGCACCACACTCCCCTCTAGATTTGACGGTTCTGAACGCACTTCGGTGATGGGTGGCTGTGACTACCCCTTGATACTGTGGGCCCGCCTTTGGGCGCTTTCGGTGCTTCATGCCTCGAGGCTGGGAGGAGGTTGATCCTTTCTCTTTGAAGTCGCGATGCACGAAGGGGCGATAGAACTTAATCGTGCATCACGTACCCCTCTTTTGATCGGACGACCCGGAACAGTTTCGGTGATACTGTGTGCCCGTCATTAAAAGTGCTTTTCATTTCACGATTTGCGAGCTGGAGACCCTTGGTTCTTATTCTTCAACTCCCGCTTCCCGAGACAATGATACGGGCATGGCTCTCTTTCTGGTCAGCGCTCTCCACATGTAACCGTTGGCTAGGGCCCAAGTACTAGCGCCTCTCGCTACTCGTGACCTCACGAGTTGGAGTATCAGAATTTGGCATTCTCCCTTCGCGAAGTCCCAAGACGCAATGGTCAGCGACGGTTGACCTCCTCTGGACACTTTTTGTAACTCAGAATATCGTGCAACCAACGGGATATGGTCCGCCCTTCGAACTCATGAACCCTGAGCTCGAGAAATAACACTGCGCTTGAACTTCTTGCGATCAACGACCCTCGTAACTTCGCGAGTGCCTCCCGAAGGATTCCGACCGTTGACTTCCTTAAAACTTTTAGCTCTATACTTGACGCGACTCGGTTAATCTGCAATTACCCATCAATCATTGTTCTGCTCTGGCGCTGAATCCTTTCCGCTGAAGAATGAAATGCCCACTCGCTTGATTTTAAGTCTGAAAAGGACTTCTTTTATGCGCTGCGCTTGGGTGCTCCTCGTGCAACCTACAGACCTGTGTATCCCAATGCCGAAGACAAGTAATGTTGCTAATAACACCCTTTAAAAATTTGTGCATTATGTTGATGTATATGATGATGATGCCTATTTCATTGTGATGTATTCAATTATCATTGTTTTAGTTGACTTGTTGTAATGAACAATTTCTTTTACGCTATAGTTTTTTAGATCATTTATTAGGAGTTAAGAGGTTTCCGTGAGAGAATGGTCAAAGTGTCAAATAGAGTTTACAGTTAGGAATAATTTTGACTTTCCTCTATTGTGTTATCCCAACCATCTAAAGTCTTGGCAATGCACCTTAGGTGTGACCTTCTTTGCCTTAATGGATTGATATGTCGATGTTATACTACAACACCTTTGTTGAAAAAACCTGTGGACCTCATTCTATTATATCAAGCCACCAAATGGTTCTGTTACTAGGACCTAACAAAGAAATTTGGGAGATCATGACAGAATGATGGAGAAGCTAAAAAATGAATATATTCAAGAATGGTTTGATGTAAAAATAGATCTTTTTTTTCTAGACATCATGCTTCATTGAGTGGATGGTGTTAAGTCCCTAAACCTTAGATCATTTCATTGCTATTATTATATTATTGTTGTCATTATGGGTTATCTAGGCTCATTATTTGTAATTGTACCCTTGATCTCCTATATATACCAAAGAGATCTAGTTTTATAGATATTCAAGAATTATTCATAAACATAAGGCGTAAATGAGGTTGCCCCCTTGATGTGGTAGTGTTATCCATCACTTTATATCATTTTCAAGGTGTGGCATTCTTAATATTTCTATTTTTACACTATTTGGGATATTCGGTCCATAACATTTGGCATTAGAGCAAATGATCCTTGGGTTTGGCTCCTTCAAATGAGTCATTTTACCATTTTCACTCTAATTATTTTTTGGGTTATTTTCAATGAGTGAATTTCTCAAGTTGTATAGAGGACATAGTGAATTACATTAGGTCAAAATTTCAGATTCTATTTTGCTATAATTTGAGAGTTATAGTATGTGGAAGTTAAGGTTTTTGAATAGTCCTAAAACTAGTCTCAAACAAGTGTTCTCAGTTGCGTTGGAAAGTCTTGAAACTAGTCTAAAACTAGCGAGCTCCAAATTGAGTGTAACTAGGTGCATTGGAAAGAATATATAACAAGGTGTTTCTATTCCAAATTGCATACCTAGAAGAAACGTATTGATGACATGACACTTTGTACTAGTTCACTCTCTTGAAATAGGGAAAAAATAACAAGTTTTGTTAGTGCGAGCATACCTTTGTCTTGGAAGGTCCAAATTGCATGGGATTTGTGGCATATTGAAGAGGAAATATCATTGTATATTATATGAAACTTTAGTAGTAGAAAATAATAATTAGAGAAGTTATAACAAGTTGAATTTTGACTAAAATAATAGTCTCCAAAACTCTATACACATCTTATCTAAACACAATAAACCAAATGCAACTCCTAGAAAGGATTTTGAAGGCTAATATTTGACATAAGAACATAATGAATATGAGGAATTTAAGATGTCCAAGATATAAGAGAAAATGGCAAGCATGGAATCTACAATGGTCAAGATGGTTAATATCATAAATATGGTAAGTGAAAAACAATTTGAAGATTTTAAAAATAATATCAAGGAAATTACAAAAAATGACTTTCAAAGAGATGGCCAATAAAGATGATATCAAAGACATGAAGGGGGACCTTTTGAATGAGATAATATTCCTTCATACCCTAAATTAAAATACTCAAGAATAGGATAAGGATAATAAGAGGGTTGAATCATAGTGACATATGGAAAAAAATTGAACACATTTAGAGAACAAGAGGTTTGAGTCCCTAACACCTAATCTTTCATAACTCCAGGATCCACATCTTCATGGGTTCAACTTGGGACCAAGAAAATAATTCAATCCATGAATTGATATGAGGAAGTTTGATGGTAATGATCCCATAACATGAATATTCCAAATGGAGCAAGTATTTTATCTACACCAAGTGTCAACTTTACAAAAGGTAAATATTGCATCCTTGTATTTACAACTTGACCAATTTGTTTGGTACCATTTGATTTGTAATTGCAAGAAATAATCTATCGTGTCTTGGTCCATTTTTATAAATGAATTTATAGCACATTATGAGGATATTAAGAGTAACACCTTCTTTATCCAATTGATAAATCTTAGGCAAAGAGGTCCGGTTATAGAGCACATTCAACAATTTAAAGAAATGAGTCTTAAAGTGAAGAACATTATTGAGAATAATTCATTGGATCTCTTTATGGGAACTTTAGAGGAGAGAATTGAACATGAGGTGTTTCCCTTGGAGCCTAACTCCTTAGAGAATGCTTTTAGTGTGGCATGTAAAGTTGAATGTATAAATATGGCTACTAGAAGATCCACCATTATCACATATAGAGAGCTGAATGTTCCCACTCCCAACCTCACTCGACCTACAAGGTTCACACCTCAACAACCAGATGAAAGAAGAGCATAGGGATTATGTTTAAATTGTGATAAAAAGTACAATAAGGGGCACCAATGTGGCAAGAAGAAGTTGTTTTACATAGATTGTGAAGAGGAGGAAGAAAAAGAATTGGAACCTTATCAAGATCTAGATAACCCAATGATTACAATCAAAATGAGTGGTTTTGATGTGGTCCTAGGGGTATGTTGATGGGGAAAATACCCAAGTATCAACAACCATGGTTTAATCTAGAGAAGAGGCCCAATAAGACTCTTCCTTGTTATAACCCTAAACTACACCAGACATGCATACCTGGCATCAATCCATCTTACTTGCTATCTTTTCCAAGCCATCACTGAACAAATCTTCTAAAAATCATTGTTTTGAAGGTGTACGCACCATACACCACTACTACCCATGTACACACTCTTGTTGCACCACTACAACCTGCGTACACTTACAAAAAATCGCGAAAAATGAAAATTGAAAATGGATATGGGTTTCCGAGCTGTTACTTAACCGTTTAACCTCCCATAGCCAGTCACCCCAACCGTTACTATCTCTTTTGGCCTATAAAATAAGGTTTTGGGGCCCCATTTCAGAAAGAAGCATGAGAGCATAGAAACTCTGCCCATTTCAATATTCCCCCTTTGCCCCAATATTTTGCAACCACATTGTGAGTTTGAGCTATAATTCCTTCTTCCTCCTTTGCAAATCCTTGCCATTTCCCTAGAGAGAACTGAAGAGGAGAAGAACAGGTGGAAGCAGTTGGTGCACGGTGAAGAGGATCCTAGGACCAAGTTCGAGGAGAAATGTCGGTCTCATGTTGTAAATGACTTTTGTGAGATTAATATAAAGAAGTACTTTTTCCGTCTCACCAAATGATGTCTTCAATCTTCGTGATTTTGTTTACATTTTTTTGATTATGATGTCTAACCCACTAATCCATATATAGAATGCATGCTTGTAGTTTCTTGTTTATGTTTTGGTGAATGCAGGTCAGCCTTGGGAGGAGACTTGCAGTCGGGAAACAATCAAGCACAAAGGGATCGAAACCGGATGCAGAGTTTAAGGTATGCCTACCAGATTCCTATACTTTGTCTTTTATGTAAGATTGTGGGGTAATGTCGGGATAGTTTATAAAAAGTAGGAGACTTTAGACAGTTAGCTCTACCTACATTTTAGAACCCTAGTGTAGTCTGTAGAGGGGGTTTTCCCGCTATAGTGTAATTGGCAACCATAATGGGGAAGCTTCCAGGGTCTTTGGGGATATTTCTTTTGGGTGTTTTTGGATCAACTTCCTCATTGTTTTTGAGTTTCTGTAAGCTTCTATGTCTTTAAGGGATGCTAGTCTTCCATACTAGTACTCCTTTCCTTTTCGTAACTGTTGGTTTTCATATTTTTGAGAAGTTATAGAGGTGTACGTGGCCTATAGTGGGCATGCACGTGTGCATACACACCTTGCCTTTGGACAGTCTGTGTACATACATTGGCTGTTGAAGTGTCAGTAGCGTGCCTGTGTTGAGAAAAGTTTTCTTAGAAGAGGAAGTCATCCTCTTCCCTGTCAAAAGTCACACTTCTCGGGGGTTTTCTTGATCTATCTCTGGTCTCTGTAATAACATTCTGTAGCCTAGGTCTGACCTCAACATAGCTTTCTTTTTATAAAAGACTTCTTGTGTTTTCTTTAATAGGGTTTTTAGACAAGTTTGTGAGTCTGTTTTGATCTGCCTGTTTGGTATTGTCAGTGACTCCCTGTGATCTGTGATTGGACCTAAATTCATTTCTTGGTCTTGACTTGTCATCATTTTTCCCTTTTTTTCTTTAGAAGAAAATAAAAGAAATCATTTTCAAATTTCTTCTTTTGAAGCATAAAACAATAAAAAAAAACTTTCATTTCTTTGTTTGGTAAAGTAGTTTAGGTTAGTTGCTTCATTTACCAAGGAAAAATAATTTTTTCTTAAGTTCTTTTCTTGAATGCTTAGGACATTAAGTAGCTCGTAGTCGAGCGAAATCTTGTTTTAAGTTTTTCTTTTCAAATATCTGAGAAAAGTAGTTATGAAAAAGTTTGGTTAAATAGTTTAAATTGGCAAATCTTTATTTGTGAAGAAGGAGTAGTTTGTTTCCAATATCATCTTATGCTCTTCTCTTTTGTCTCTTAAATAACATCATTGGTTTCATTTACGTTTCTTTTGACTTAAGACAACCACTAAAATTAATGCTTAATTAAAAGTTATCAGACTTCGTGTTTGTAGGGTCCATCAATGCAGTCTAGGCTAGAGCCTTGATTTAGGATTGGAGAGGAAACTCTTCAAGGCTACAAAAACAAACATAAGAGTTTGTGCTAGGGAGTGCTTGAAAGTCCAGTAACTATGAAAGTTATATGGGACCCCCCTCTAACACAGGGGCTAAAAACGAGGTCACGTAAGGAAAGGTAGTGGAGATAACCCCTCCAAAGTTGGACCAAGCGTAGTGGGGAACACATATAGAGGGCTTATCTTTGGATTCTGTTGATCACATTTTCCATAGAGCTTCGTGGGTCTCGAATCCGTTCGAGGTCCTCAATCGTCTTTCGAAACACTTGCTTTTGATACCCTTGATAGGTTTCAGGCTTGATACCCTTCTCATTGCGGTCCACCCAACTGTCAATTGTACTCGCCTAGTGTTTGTTCATGTGCTAGCAACCTAGTTGCCTTTATCTTAGTGACTTACACAGGTGACTATGGGGATATACCACGGTACCTAGGGAAGACATCAGGCCACACTTTGCAGATTATACCCAGAGGGTGCTTCTGTATTCAAGTTTCACTTGCACCAGTAAGTTTCTCTAGTGTTGGTTGGTGTAACTGTTCTTCCTACTAGCTAGTGGTCTGCTTGCCTTATCGCATACGAGATTTTTCTAGTGTGTGATGGTTTTTAAAAAATGTTAATAGAAAGCCCTAGTGTTTCATTGATCTTCTCACACCGTAGAGGATCATGAGCTCCGTCGGTCGCAAAGGCTTCTTGGCCTGTCGTCGGTTAATCTGGAGCCACCCCCACCACTGCTAATGTAAAGACTAGACCAACAAGGGTCTTTTGAGGTGACTGAGCCACATGAAACTGAGCCCGACCCATATCCAAGAGGAGAACATTTGATTCCAGAGGAAACAACCATTGCCAACCTCGGAGAATAAGCTCTTGGTCCTTATAACTCTCTGATCACTGATCTATCATCACCCATCTTCATACAGGTTAAACCTTACGAGCGTCAGGTAGTGTCACAAGCAACAATGGAGACAAATGCTGCTACTTCTTCAGGGAATTCTCATACTCCCTCTACGACTATCACCATAGGGGGTTTTCCACCTCCCAACCAATCATCGTCGGTCTGGACCACCATGGTCTCGACCGCCTCTACCTCGGGAAATGGTTCAATTCCATCTATGGCAGCAATCACTACTCCTTTCACCCAGAGTGAGACAGGCCCCCCATTCTCATACGGGATGCCTGGCTTCGATACAAACTCTGTCCTTTCCTAATCCACTCTACAGACTTTAGGTCTGGGGGTAGGGATCTCTAATGCTCCTCTACAAGGATCCATGGGGGGCACTTCATCTCCCTATAATGCTTTCCTTTATGGAAGGGGTCATATACCTCCTTCATCCCCTTCGCTCGGTGGTGCTCACCAACACTCCGTCGGGCCGAACGTAAATTATAGTTTGTTTGCAGCTGGTAGTCAAGGAATTCCTTCTTATAGCATGTCGATAGGTTTGACATCATTCTCTTTGTTTGATGCATTTGGTAAAAATGCATTCTCGTCAGCTACCATCTCGACCGGGGGCAACTCCGGTTATGGACAACAAAATCCTATGCAGGGTACTATTCCTGCACAGGGGGAAAACTTAGGAATTCCTTCCTCACAAAGACTTTGGAATCTATGGCAAGGATCAATTCCCTTTTCAGGGATGCTGACCAGGGGAAACCCCTTCCATAGCCAATGGAACCCTGGGCAAGGCTCAACACCTATGCTCGTTGGATCGGCAGGGGGAATCCCTTCCCAAAATCCTTTGAATGCGATGCAAGCCCAACCCTTTATGTCCTATTACGGGAGTCAGCCAATGACATATCAACAAGCGCATAATCTATATGATGGTCAAGACCATGGTTATTACCAGAATCTTGGCCAACAACCTAACTTTTCCTGGCAACTTGGTGCCAACCAAACTCGAGGCTCCTTTTTCCCTAGTTATAATCAACAACCCAAATTATCATTTCTGGCAACTCTGCACTTGCCAGACTTGACAAGGTTATTAAACGAACCCATCTATCACAATCCACATTGGCCTCCCATGCCTACCAAGTTGCCTTCAGACATTCCAAATTTTGAGGCCAAGCCTAGTGAATATCTAGGCGATCATATGACTACCTTCCATTTATGGTGCTCATCCAACTCTTTGAGAGACGACTCCATCCAATTGATTTTGTTACAACGCACTCTCATTGGGAGTGCTAAGAAATGGTACATCGAGCTCGACCACTCAAGATACTCTTCCTTCGACGAATTGGCAATGTCTTTCTTAAACCATTTCCAATTACCTATGAGATACGACGCCAACACCGAATTGTTGGCCAACTTTGAGCAGACAAAAGAGGACCACATCTTAGATCACATCCGAGAATGGAGACACCAAAAGAGTTTGATAAAAGTACCAGTCCCACCAACATTCCTGCTAGAGTGGTTCCTTAAGTATTTGGTACCCCAGTTATCTAAAGACGTCGCAACCTCGAGGGTCTTTTCAGAAGAATAATCGATAATGAGATCTCAACAGCTAGATATGATTTACTCTCAATCTGGTTTACTTTAGGAAGTTTTATCAGATACACCATGGTCGATACTTAACAAGACCAGACAGAGATCTATACCACATGCCGATGGTATTGTTGGTTCAACGCAAACGAAGCTCGTTGATCAGTTGCCAAATCAATTGCAACAATTGTCAATACAGTAGACAACAGCCAGCCAGAACACTAGTTCAACTACTCCCCCTACTCAAACTTCGGATGTACACAGTGTGCAATTGACAAACCCAAAGGCCACCCAACAAAAGACAGAAAGAAGAAACAATGAAAGAAGGTTAAGGGGGATAAGAAACCTACCAATAATTCTAGCGGGGACAACACAGAAAAGAAGAAGTCGAAGTATCTATGTAATATTTGCATGGAAGACCACCCAACTCACCAGTGCCCTCGGCTTGTGGAGGCCCAGAAGTTATTGGCACAGTAGAAACCTGCCATGTTAACAAATCCATTTCCACATGGGAAAAATTTAACTCAAGCCTCTTCGAGCGCAGAAGGGGGTAGTCAGGGACCCCCTCCATCTACAAGTAATCCTTTGTCCATGAATGTGTACATGATGAAAGGTAGCATTGACATAACAACTAGGACACATGACTACGGAATGCCAAACACCTTTGAGAAGGGTAAAGAAGCCGAAAACCCACCTCTTCCTCTCTATATTGAGAAGACGTTGGGAAAAACAATGACACACATCCCAAAAGGTGCATTCAAGAAATCTTCCCACAACCCAAACACAAGAGCCCCCCATAACTACTTTGTGGTGGAGGATTTGTCTCAAACCCCTGGTGCAATGTCGGCTTTGGAAGTCCTCAAGAGATTCCCTTCCCAACGAAAGGCTATGTTAGTTTCCTTAGGATATGCTAAGACTTGTAATCTGAGAACGATCATGCTTGATACGACCAACTTAAAACCTTGTCTTCCTTACCACGTGGTGTTTCATATAGTAGTGGATTACACCATGAAAAATTTTACTCGAAACATTTTTCGCACGGTGGTTGATGAGGGTGCCTCTACATGCATGATCTATTTGGTGTGTTGGAAGGCCATTGGCCAACCCATTTTGTATTCATCACCTACTCTCCTTACCGCTTTCGACTGTCATTCGTTTCGACCACATGGAATCATCCCCTTTTTTCCTGTGCAGTTAGGGGGGAATACTGTGTGTGTCGAGGTTGAAGTGGTCGATGCGTCTCTCGACTACAATCTCTTGTTAGGAAGGAGTTGGACCTATGATATGCAAGTAGTGGTCATGATAGTTTTGTGGGTCTTGTTGTTTCCACACAAGGGTCGGATCGTGTCCATTGATCAGTTATCCTTCTCTCGTCCTGATGCTTCATCTGGGGTATCCACGGTCTCGATGATTGATAATCCTCAGCCCAAAATCGTCAACGTGGGGTTTGGTTTGTACCCACCTTTTATGGGTACTTTCGATTACCTGCCTCCAACTGACAATGTCCAATACATATCGATTTTCCCCGACCAGCATAGGGTTGAAATATTTCAAATCTCATCATTTTTCACAACTTACTTTAAATATCTATGGACTCTTCCTTCCCCATCAGCTACGATGGAAGGGACAGGGCACCATGGCATGGACATGCCTTTGTCCACAGTAGAAGTTGCGTACTCTATAGTCCAACAAGCTTCCACCGACACCGATCTGACTCCCGCACAAGAGTTAGATCCGGTTCTCGAGTCTATTTGGGCTTAAGGTTCGCTCACCAATACTGATTCTTTAGACTTGGGCTTTCCCTCAAACAAGGTGATTATTGAGGCAATGACTAGTCGGGACAGGCCCTGGGATGATCTCCATCATAGATCTTATTTTCTCCTAGAGTTAAGAAGAATTGAAGAAGGAGAATTCACTTTGACTATGATTGGAGATAGGGCTTGTCCTATCAATCCTTTGGCTACGCATGCGGTTTACACTGAAGGAAATATGGAAACCATCGCTAAAACGATACCTATTGATATCTCCAGAACCCTTGGTGTCATGGAGAATATCTTCGTTGAAGCGGACTTCTCCCCCGAGGAGATTCAAATCTACAAGGATTTATTTAAAGAATTCCACGACGTGTTTTCCTGGTATTACGAGGAAATTCCAAGCATAGATCCAAGATTTGTCGATCATGAAATCACGACATATCTTAATGCCAAGACGGTCCAGCATAAGATTCATCCAATTAATCCTAGGAAAGAAGCAACTATTAAGGATGAAGTAGAGAAAATACTCAAAGTTGGTTTCATCTACCCCGTTCAATTGACTCAATGGGTTTCAAATCCTGTGCCAGTCAACAAAAAGTAGGGTACGATTCACGTATGTATGTACTTCCATGATTTGAATAAAGCCTGTCCAAAGGATAATTTTCCCACGCCATTTATTGACTAGAGAGTTGATGAATGCACAAGTTGCGAGGCCTTTTCTTTCATGGATGGTTTTTCGGGATACAATCAGATACAGATCAAACCCGAAGACCAACACAAAACTGTATTCATTTGTCCGTTGGGTACATTCGCTTATCGGAAGATGCCTTTTGGTCTGAAAAATGATGGAGCTACTTTTCAGAGGGCCATGTCTTATTCTTTCCACGACCTCAAACATGTAGTCAAGGTTTATATTGATGATTTAACATCACGATATCATAAGAGAGTTTATCATCCAACACACCTCTGAATTATCTTTGAGCGATGTCGCTACTACCAGATTCGCTTGAATCCAAACAAATGCAGTTTTTGCGTAACATTGATTCATCTGCTTGGTTTCATAGTTTTGACAACAGGGATCATGGTCGATCCTCTAAAGGTTGAGGCGATAGTTCAGTTTCCTCCCCCATGCACAATCCCTCAACTTCAGAGTTTACAGGGAAAAATGAACTTCTTACGGTGTTTCATCGCAAACTATGCCGAGATCACAAGGGGTTTCATGCGTTTACTGAAGAAGGATGTTCCTTTTCATTGGGACGAAGCCACTCAATGCTCTTTCTAAGCATTGAAACGCGCCCTCACGTCTACCCCTCTTCTTCGGCCACCTAATTATAATAAATATTTCTTATTGTACTCAGTTGTTGTAGAGTCGACCATCAACATGGTATTGGTTCAAGAGGATGATTTTCTCTTAGAATACGTGATCTATTACCTGAGTTGAGGCCTAGTTGGATCAGAACTCAATTATTCCCACGTTGAAAAAATTGTGTTGGCAGCAATTCATGTTGTCCAATGGTTCCATCATTACATCTTGTTTCGCAAGACCACCGTCATTGTTATTGTGAATTTGTTTCAATACGTGTTGACATGACATGTAATCAATAGAAAGATCAGTAGATGGATAGGTATCCTCCAAGAATTCGATTTGAATTTTGTTTCGGTGAAATCCAAAAAGTTATTGGTCTTTGCGAAACTCATTTCGGAACTTCTAGTCAAATCAAGTGATGTTATTCTCGAGGAGTCACCTATCAAAGGAGACATGTTTTTGATCATGTCTTCGGACCCCTGGTATGGAGATATACTAGTCTATCTCCAGACTTCGAAGTGCACCACTTCTTCTTCTCGTGATGAGCATCGTCATATACGCCATCAGGCCAAGAATTATCTCATACTCGAGGACACTTTGTATCGTTGAGGTGTAGACTGCATCCTTCGTCGATGTCTCATTCATGAAGAAGAGGAAATCATGCTTAACGATTTCCACACTGAAGCATGTGGCGGTCATTTGTCTGGGTTGGAAACAACCCAAAATATTCTAGGAGCTAGTTACTTTTGGCTGACATTAATCAAATATTGTGTTGAATCGGTCAAGAAGTACCACTCGTGTCAGGTCTTCTCTAGAAAGATGAGGTCACACCTCACTCTCATGTTTCCCATCATCACAGTTGGTCCCTTCACCAAGTGGGGGATTGATTACGCTACATGCAACCCCCCTTCAACAAGGGGCACCATTATATCATTGTAGCAATAGACTACTTTATGCAGTGGGTTGAGGCTATGCCAACATTTAAAAATGATGGTGATACATCAACCCTCTTTTTGTTTAACTAGATAATAGAAAGGTTCGACATCCTGAGAGAGATTGTCACTGACCATGGCAGTCACTTTCAAAATAAAATGATGTCTAATTTGACTTCAAAGATTGGGTTGAGGCGAGAACATTCGTCACCCTACTACCCAAAAGTGAATGGTCAGGTGGAAGCTGTGAATAAGTTCCTTAATACTATTTTACAATGAACGATCAATTCGGCCAAGTCAAACTGGAATTTGATGTTGTACTCTGCGTTATGGGCCTACTGAACATCTGTTAAGACTGCAACCAGTTTCTCACCTTTTCAACTCATTTATGGGATGGAAGAAGTCTTTCCTATAGAGTGTCAGATCTCATCTCTAAAGTTGGCAGTACATTTATTGCCAGACACTTCACCACTTTAAGAGCATTTATTATATCTTGAGCAGCTTGATGAGTAGCATCAGGATGCAGCCTTGGCTAACAAGGCTCACAAAAAAAAATTCAAGTGTTAGTATGATCGGTTCGTCCGTCCTCAGATTTTCTCTGAAGGCGACCTTGTCCTAGTCTATGACAAATATAATGACCCCCTAGGGGTAGGCAAGTTCAAACCCATGTGGGTCGAACCTTTCATCGTGAAGGAGGTTCTAAATAAGGGCACTTATCATCTGGTGGAATTTGAGGGAAATTCTTTGGCGGAGCCTAGAAATGGGCTCTACTTCAAGAAGTATTACTCGTAGGTGGGTCGCCTTGGGTGACTTCTTGTACATATGTATAGTTCTTGTACATTTTTAGCCTTTGTCTTTTTGGTTTTATGGACATGTCATTTTTGATGTCATATTTTTCACTCTGGCAAATGTCAAGTGAATCAGAGGTGTTCATTGGGTTTGCATACGGTACTAGCCGACACACTCGGAGGCTTGCTTCCGCATCTTGGGTGATTTTCACACCTTAGGGCCAATTGTTATCTTCAGGAGATATCTATTTAGGTGACACCACAAACAATGTCGTCGAATACAACACAGTCTTAGAGTTGTTTTGTGATGCTTTGTCACATGGTATCTCTCATCTCCGGGTCTACTTAGATGCTTAGCTGGTTGTGTCCCAGTTAAATGGGGTTTACCGCATTTATGGTCCTACTCTACACCGATGGTTCCTTAGAGTACGTATCTTAGAATGAATATTTGATTACATTACGTATATCCATGTTCCTAGAAGATTGAATCAAATCACAGATACTCTAGCTAATCATGTATTAGATTGGCATATTGCACACATGTAAGGAAAATCACACACACGCACATGTAAATACATTTGTAACATAGATGTAATCCATAAGACATAAAAATATGTAAATACACATATATATATCAAAAATATCAGAGTACATGGGTGGGTGCAAGCGCCTCAAAAATATGTCCAGTAAGATTCATGTGGCCTATGCCCTTAAAAATATACAAAAAAGTTCTCTCGGCATGTAAGTAGTCTAGCCTAGCTAAGGGCGGGGCCTGTTGGCCCTGCCATAGTGAAAAACAACATTTTTCAAATGCCGGAAGAGTTGGACCTAGGTCCTTGGCACCCCAACAACATGAGGTTGCAATGACTATGGAAGATCCTCGATCTCCGCCATAGGGATTGTACAAGTGAGCGCAGTAAGGTTCCGCTCCACCTGTCTCAATACTCTCTCAGCCTCTCCGACAGGAGGCCCCCCTGCTGCTATTGTTGGTCCGGCGGCTGTTGCTGGTCCTGCCTCTGGTCGAGGACGCTGCCTGGTCCTCAAGAAGTCTATTGGATGCACTGGTCCCACATCTATACATAACAGATACATAGTTGTCAGATACTCTGGTACACATAAAAATGATATATATATAAAGAAATGAAAATTAACTAACATTGAAAAAACAAGCTTACCTATCTCTCCTCGCTCTGCTCTAGGAGGTACAAGCATGTCAGGATCTCTAGAAAATTTGATCTCGGCATAGGGGTAGTACTCTATAGCTGGAATCTGTCGAGACCGCTAGTCAAAAAAATTATCATTGAAGGCCTCGATGGTCCTCCCTCCCCCCTGTCATGGAAACAACGTTGCCCATCTACACAGCGTTGGGAGAGAGGCCTTTTGCCCTCGTATTGTCTCTCGAGGACTGAGACTGGGTACCCTCTCGAAGAAAAAGAAACAAAAAACTATCCCAAACCTGAAGTTTTGGTGCTCCCATATCCGACACTCTGTTAGTCTTCTCTTCATGCAATCTAGCATGGTTGTGCTCCAATAAAAAATCTGTGCATTTAAGCACTATACTGCACAATGCATGTGCGCCCGAGAATCTTGATGCAAAGCCGTGGATCCAGTGATGCCCCCAATGAGAAGAACTATCACTTTCAGTGATAGGTTGTTGATCTTGTGTATGGGCACCTGAGAACCTACTTTCTCAATACCAGCCTCACAATGGAATCCAATCAACTCCTCAATGTTGTGAGGCCTGGGGGGGAAAATACGCAAGTTAAATGGATCCCCTCTTCTCGAGAGACCAGTTAGGAAGTAAATTTCTTCAGTCGTTGGATTCAATGACTTCCCCTCAAGCATAAATGCCTCTACGTCAGGATGCCAGTAATGTATCGAAGCATTCTGCAACCTGGGTTGTGCCCTCATAAATAGACACTGGAAGAATTTTAACAACCCACATTGTGATAAAAAAACGATAGCAGCGGGGTCTTCTAAGACCAAAAAATCAATGTCCTCATGCTCCTTCTCTCTCCAATGAACATACATCCTGCAAAATGCCAAAAGTTTGGAGAGTTAACTCTTGCGTTTTTATTTTTACCACTTGTTGGAGGGTGTACGCGGGTTGTCTTGGCAACAATCGTGTGTGTAGGTAGGAAAATTATCTTCTTCCCATGTGCACGCGCGGGCTTTGATTGGACAACCCGCGTACACGAAGGGCCGACCTCTTTAAAGGTCAGCTCCCGCAGAAAAAACAAAAATAAATGCAAAAAAGGAAGAATGAATTACAAGAGGGGCTAGTTTGTACTTACTTGGTCCAAGAGGAAGTTCGTTTCGTCCACTGAAGCTCTCGGAATCAACTCTTTCAACAAAGGGGTGTTTTTTTACTTTTGGTCAATTCTCAATTTACAATGGTGATAATGAGCTGCCAACATCTATTTATAGACTTTTTGGCCCCTTTTTGTCATTTTTTCTAGCTTGAAAATCGTTTACTATGGTTCTTGAGTTTCTTGGGGGATGTTACGATAAGTGTTACTTTGGTTATTTGGGAATTTCTTTTGAGATTTGGGTCATTTTTAAAGGTCTTTTGGTAAAAAGTCATTTTTCCAACTTTGTGCATGTAAGATAGGATTCCACCTCCACTTGTTGCACCTCGTTGTATTTTTGGCTTTGCCATAGGATCGATCCCACTGAATTGCAACACAGAACCCCCACTCCTGCTCTAGAAGTGTTGTAATTTAGTGGTAGATCCTACCTTCACATGGATGCCCTAGGTAGATCCTGGTTGCATTTTGGTGCCCATGTCATCGTTAATGATTATAGGCTCGGGAGTCCTT